>CADEHL010001085.1:1653337-1677861 GCA_902827135.1 Harpagifer antarcticus | reverse complement strand
GCCTCCAAACTAATGCTACAACCCGGGATCAATACCAACCATCCGGGACCAGGCCAGTGAGGACACATCCAATTTTGAAGCTGTAAGTTTTTTATTAGCGGTGTTTTTCCTGATAAAGTATCTCTAGCTTGTAGTATGTAGCATGTAGCTTCGCCGTATCAATGTCGCCTCAAACCCAAATAGTAATCGGTTAGTTGTTTATATGTTTTTGTAACATTTTATTTTGTACGCTCCGCAGTCTTTGCTTTGTCTTTTATTTTAATGATCAGGCATTTGCGAACATGTTCAGACTGCCGTAATGGCGATCTGTGTGAAGGCTGTAAAGCCACGCCCTAGCCGACAACACAAGTATTTATTCTCCTATGTATTAGTATTTTGTATCCTCTAAAATCATATTGAGTAAGTTATAATAACAAACGTAATCTTCTGTAGGTAAGTGCCGTTTTTTCCAGCGTTATGTAAAAGCTTTTGTGATTGTAGTCTGTAAGAACGATCAGATATCATCGACCTGTAAGCTAAGCTAAGAATGATGCCGTTTTTTGCAGCGTTATATGTAAAAGCTTTTGTGATTGTAGTCTGTAAGACGATCAGATATCATCGACCTGTAAGCTAAGCTACGCTAAGCTAATGAGACATGCCGTTTTTTGCAGCGTTATATGTAAAAGCTTTTGTGATTGTAGTCTGTAAGAACGATCAGATATCATCGACCTGTAAGCTAAGCTACGCTAAGCTAATGAGACATGCCGTTTTTTGCAGCGTTATATGTAAAAGCTTTTGTATGTTTACTTGTTTGCGCACATGAATATAAATGGGGGTGTGTTAGGATACAACACTGTATGTATGTATGCAAGGGGACACACACCACGAGTAAAACGGAGCTAAAGCCCTGGTATGTTGTTGTTGACGACATGCATATACTAATCTAAACCACTTTTTTTTTGTGCTTTTTTTAACATTGCACAGGCTACGTGGCCAACTTGATGGACCTCATCTTCGACCAAGTCTTTGTGGACCCTGCACCATTATGAGCAACCTGACAGGGAGGAGGTCATCGCCGGGTATGCTACACGGTTCAATTTGGCTGCTGTCTGAACCTAACATAGACATTTCACGGATCAGAGGACAACGCAGGCCGGAATCACCACTCTGATCCTGTGTCCAAGGAAGCCCCAGCACCAGCTCACAAAGCTCCTGTTTTTTATGGGTTCAAATAACCGTTGATTTTGACAATAAAGTTCCGAGTTGATATCAAATGTGTCGTGATTATTCATGTTTGGATGGGTAAAGAATATTCTGATTTCAAAAGCATAAGGTTGTGTGTGGACTTTTTTTGTCGTACACATGGGTGTGTTATGCCATTGCTGTGTAGTATATAATATAATAGTACATGTACAATGACAGAATGAAAGATTGCATAAAGCCATATACACCAGTATTTATTTCCATGAACAATATTAGCATTCGTTTTACAATTTCAGTCAAAACAAATAAACCACTCAGTGCTCTATTTGCCTCAACTGTAGTCCACCATGTTGAGCTCTGTAAATATTCAATGCATTCTGCAGGGAGAACACATTTAGGCACACAGGCTCCAATCCAGGATGGTCCACCATACAGGTTACAGAGTCCTCATGTTGCCTGCATCCGTCTTGACACCTAGTGTGATAAACATATATTGAATGACATGTGAAAAATGTATTTTCTAAACAGACAACTTAGTGAAGCTAATGTTACCTGTGGTATCTCCATGCAGCACATGCTCCGGTTCAGAAGGCATCGTGGCGCAAGTTGCACATGTACCCCTTTAGAAAGAAGTCAATAACTGAGCTTTTGAAACACACATTGCTGACAACTGAGGTGTTGGAGTTTACTTTTTATCACCCTAAGTTATTGAACTTTCCAACGGTTGTTGCACGATGTTGGAAGAAAACTATTGTAAACTATTAAACGCAATGAGGCCATTGTATATATGCTGAAAATATGAATGTCTCCCTTTATAAATATATATATGTATCGCTGTTTTTGCGTTACAAACTCTAAGTTACAAACTGTACACATTGCATTCTTGCTAATTAGCCAAAGTATGAACGGAATAAGTAGCAAGCATCGTAACAGAGTAAAAATAAATAGGGACAACAGCTTGTCAACTAACCATTCAGAAACGTCCTGCTGCAACCGAGATGTTTGCACCTCCACCAAAACCTCCGCTGCTTCAGTTTCTGGATCAAATTGATAATATGCTTGATTGCTCTGAGATGACATGTTTATTCCACACTCGTAATCACAGCAAGCATGGTAACGTGACTCCTGCCGACTCATGCAGGGGGGCGTGGTCAGCTGCTGCTCAGAATTTTCATAGGCAGGTTTGGAATAAAGCGAAAATGAGCGAAACGAGGCATGGCTAAAAAATGATCTGTTTGGTATTTTGAAAAATAAAATGTATAAATATACCTTATATAGGTATGGTCATACATTATCATTTAAATATAGCATGATAGGTGTCCTTTAAATAAGAGGTATTCAATACTAAAGTACGGAAATTAAGAAATTCTTTCAGAGATACACTTGTATAGCAAAAAGGATATAGAATAGAGTGCCACAGTAACGCGTCCTAAAACCCGCATTTTTACCACTTCCGGTTCCTTGGATAAAAAACAATCCAATTTATCCATAGGATTTTGGAAAATAGCTCGAAATAAGGTCTGTGGTTGACACAAATTGAAGAGACAGATCACGTTTTGTTCTACGACATTAAATACATCAGCAGTGACCCCACTGGTGATTTTTGAAGAGTTTACGTGTCTGATAAACGATGGTTGTTAACAAGTGGCTGGACTACAGAAGTTGTAATCAGCAGCGAACCGCTTCAACACGTGTATTTCGGTTTATTCACGGCATTCAATTTGTTATTCTACGGTATTGTTGTTTTATAGTTATTTGTTAATGTAACCCAATTTGTGTTCTGTGAGATGTAAAAGGATATCGCTTTTTTTTTGAAGTTGTTGCTATGGAAACAACAAGACGGAGAAAAAAGTAATATCTTCTACATATAATAACGGACAAAGTAAAGAATTAAGTGTATGTTTAAATGTTAGCACCCCCGAAGAGGCTCAAGCTCTTACGTTGAGTCTGGAGTTTCAAAACATTCGGAATTTGGCCGTGTAAAATGTCCTCTTGGGGTGCCGTACAGCCAATGCATGACGTCATTGGTAAGCTTCACGGACCCCGAACACATTTGGTAGGCCGAACACATATGGTACCTACACCGGAAGAAAAATTAAACCAGCTTTCCAAAACTGCAGAATAATAGTAGATTGTTTGGACATCAAAATTGCTATCCCCAAGCAAATGGATATCCAGAAAGAGACCTACTCTGCTTACCGTGGCATGCACTCCTTCAAACTACTCCTCACATACTGCAGCAAACTATACCAACAAGTGACGAGAACACACAAGAAATAGTACGGGATTCTGGTGTTATTCAGCATTTCAAACCTGGAGATCTGATATTGGCTGACAAGGGATTCTTAATCCAGAATATCGTTCCTGAAGGAGTCACTGTCAACATTCCTCTGTCATGGCCAAATGACACACAGCGAAGTACAGGCTACAAAGCTTATCGCACAAAATAGGATTCAAGTCGAGAGAGCAAATGCTCGTTTGAAAGAATTTAGGATCCTAAAGTTCATTCCATCTCACCTGAGGCACTTCTCAGATAAACTGGTGCAGGTATGTTGCGCACTAGTGAATTTCCAACGTCCTCTCATAAAAGAGGTGGCAGAAAAATTGTGTCTTTTCACATGTAAACACATATGTCCAGAAACATGTTTCATACTTTGTTTTACATTTTGAGTTCATCGTTAAACTCAAACTATGTCTTTAAACTGGGTGCATTTTATTTCTTTTATTTAGGTTCTGCATTCCCTCTTCTCCTGTGTGGTGGTGGGATTGTTTTATTATTTAAAATATATATTTACATGTGTAATGCCTTCCCAATTAACCCTTTTCATTGTTTATAACCTATTGTATGTTATTTCATGGATATTTCTGTGTTTTCTGGTGTGTAATATTTGTAATATAGATTTCATGTGACATCAAATTGATTTGTTGATGGGAATTAATGTCACTAATAGGAATACATGAACTCTAGGTTAACGGTACTTGCTATCACTACTCACCGACACTCTATAAACCTTGTCCCTCATACTAGCCCTGAATGAATGAAAACTTTATTACAGACTCAGGACCCAGATAAAAGACAAGACATTGACATAGATACACCGGTGTTTTTGTTGCTATATTTTTCGATATAAAAATATGTTTTACCATTAGTTCTTAATAAAACTGACACTGGTTGAACTAGTTTGACTGCTACCAACAATAAAATGTGTTCTTTTTCAGTTATTTCTCTGTCAAATCCCCTCCTGAGAACAAATTCAAGCCACTTATGCTATATTTGATGAGGGATAAATGATTTTTTTGAAATAAGTTCTTAGTGAAATTGATACTGTTGAACTCAGTAGGCTACTACTTGGACTAGTACCACAAGTACAATCAAGTACTTTTACTGTTGTACTTTTTTGAGTAATCCTTTGTCAAACTCCACCCCTGAGTACAATAATGCATGTTTTCTGCCATCTTTAACTTCTAGTTAAATTCAGGTTGCGTTCGGATAGTTTAAAAATCAGCTCCTAAATTCTAACCCTATCTCCTATTCATGACATCTGAGTGGAAACATCACGGGGTTAAGGGATAGTGGATAGGAGAATTCAAAAGGATTTAGGAGAAGAGACTGCGGTTTGCTTTAGAGAATCCGACTGCACTTTCAATATTCGACGTGTTTATGATGCGCCAGCGGACGTCATTTTGTGCGTCTGCTGCTGTGGAGGAAATATGGAAACTACAGTTTTCTATACAGCGGGACTACAACATGGATGTTTAATAAGAACAAGGGACTACTGTAAACTCATCTAGAGACTCTGCACCGTGCTCTGATGCTGTTGCTTTGCTTTATGACGTGGACAACAGAGACCACATATTCTTCATGACCAAGTTGGAATTGAAATAAAAAATGCTCGTCACCTCTCTCCCTCCGGTCCCACATTAATACAAATGATCCCAATACGTATGATTGTATGAACTATGAAAATATCTTAAAATCAACTACAAATGTATTTATTATAAACGTTTAGTCCTTAACACCTATCACTGTGTACATCACCATTCAAACATCTTTTAATAAGTTGAACAACCCCACACAGCTCAGTGAGATGTTGACTTTATTTGATCATTTCAGTTAAAAAACTAACATTCATATTTCTCTTTTTGATTATAATACTGATGAACGTTCAAACAAAGCACTTTTGGCAACTTACCTAATACGTTTAAAAAGCTTAATAAGCACTGTAACTTTCATGATATCATTTCTCCCTCATAATCGATTGTTCCGTGAACGGGCCGACTGTTGTGTGACGTCAAATGCTGCGGCTGCAAGGCATTGTGGGGCAGCATTTTCTCCTCTCCTTTCGGTTAGGGAGGTCCAGTGGTTCCTAAGCTAAAGGAGGTTATAAAGGAAGTTTGAAAACCTCCTTTCCTATCATTCTAGAGAATTCAAACGGCACTTATCATGCAGCCACTGAGGTACTTCCGGGTCATTTCACTCCGTTAGGAAGGTTCCTAAGCTAAATGGAGGCCCAATCCCAAACCACTTCCCTCGACCCTACCCCCTCCGTGATGGTAGTGAACTCCGTCTGTAGCCACACTCGCAGCTCATCGAGGCTTCCTCCTGTCAGATGGAGGGAGTAAATACAGCAGCAAGCTTTGGGACGGCCTCCCCTCTCTCCGGCAGAAACAGGAAATGCCGTAACTGTATGTAACAACGGTTTCAAATCAGCATCTATAAGACAAAAAGTTTTAAATGAATAACTCAAATAAAACTCCAAACATCTTTCATTGTGTTTCAAAGCTCTTTTAGTTTTAAACCTGATGTTTATAAGCTTCTTAGTTTTTGCAACGGTCTGTAAATATACACAACTTTATAATAAAATGCACACATTTACCTTTTTCTAGACTAAACACAGGTATGATCCTAAGTTAAAAACATATGAGGTTATCATGAGATTGTTAGCATCGCAATTTATCAGTGGATGTTTGCTGGAAACTACTTGTAAACAGCGTGTTTCCTGACGGACACACACAGCGTGACTCCGGTCAGGTAGAGACCGGTCTCAAGTCAGCATCGCTGCAGACTCGCTGTTTGAGGGCTTGATAGCCCACTCCCCCTCCACACTTGTTGCTTTGGACCAGCCCTCAATATGGCGGACCCTCCGCATGAACGCGCAAACGGAGGGGTAGGGTGTAGGGGGCGGTTTGGGAATGGGCCGGACTATTCGACTGCAGCCTCAGTGTGGCTAAAAGGAAAAGCTTTGTTAAAATATGCAAGCGCGCGAAAGTCAGTTGAAACTATGGCCCCATTCCCAAACCGCCCCCTACACCCTATCCCTCCGTTTGCGTGTTCACGCGGAGGGGTCCGCCATATTGAGGGCTGTTCCAAAGCAACGAGTGTGGAGCGGTGTGGAGGGGGAGTGGGCTATCAAGCCCTCAAACAGCGAGTCTGCATCGGTGCTGACTTGAGACCGGTCTCTACCATAGGCAGGGTTGCCAACTTGGGTACCTGGCTGGAGTGAGATTTTTATATCATAGGTTTAATTACACATTATGCGCACGAAATGACTGCTATCGTGTCAGCAGCGGGTGACCTTAGCATATATATAGGATATATATACAATATATACAAGTACACAATATTGGACACAGACTATAAAGGACACACAGTTTCATTCACTAATGAAAGTCAAACACATGTTTGTTTCCACTGTTTTATTGTGTGCTTGTCGCGATAAGCAATTAATTGACTTATCGTACGATAAATAAAAATGAACTCGATAAATTGTCATTTACATGAGGATGTGACTAGCAGTTTGAAAGGATGTACTTGAATTATTATTATATATTATCATGATGTCAGTCTAAAATGGTCATACAACGGTGCCGACAATATTATCGTTTATTGTAATAATTTCCCGGAAAATGTATCCAACAAAATTAATTATCGTGAGAGGCCTATAGGCTACATAAAACACACACACAAATCTACAGACTTACTCCAAACTGCCAAATATATTAATTAACACACTCTCACTCTCATATACTCTTTGACTCTATTTTGGCCTAGGAGAACAATAAGCAGCAGACTTTTACTTTTTTATCATTTCTACTGGATTTTAGATCTGCACATGCGTAATACGGGTCGGCAGTGGCGGCTCCAGAGTATTTTTATTGGGTAATCTATGGTAGGGCTAACAAATACAGTGGTGGGGCTCAAATCAGTATTTGCATTGTAATTACATACACGCCCCCCTTGACAGCGAAACGCCACGCGTGAGGTTTAGATTATTTCCCTGTCTCAATCCAAATTGAACTGTATGAAATAAAAAGGCACATTTGTGTTGTAGTAAATAAAAAGGACGACCTGGAGCCAATCCTGTAACTTCTCCACAGGTGAAAGAGCTGACATGCTGAAAACCCAACCCCTGCAGGGGGTCTGGGGGGATTCTACCCCAGGAGATTTTTTGAAATACGAACATAAAATACACATTCTGGTACTCTCTTGAGAAGAAAAATAAATACATCTATTACTCCACGACATATTTAAAAAATGAATGCCATTTTAGTTTTTTGTTACTTTGTTCTGAAAGCTGAGCCTGCTGCTCCACAGAGAGAAGAGGGAAGAGGCTGTGAATGACTTTACATTGTGGATAAGGGTGGATAGCCCCCATTGTTCTGTGTGTCAAAATGAAAGACAGCCCACACACCTATCAACCATCAAACCGTGGGGTCTTATTTCATTACGTGTTGATTTCTATAATAATAAGTAATGTTGTATCGATATACTACCCGCATAAGTATTCTCCGTCGGGACTTCCTGCAACAACACCACGCCGTTATCTTGATTCTGATTGGCCAGAAGACATTATCAAAGATGTTCTATTGAGAAGACGATCACTACGTGACAACAGTTTTCAAAACCGTTTCTAGTCTTCGGTATTCTTGTTTTTGGCGTGAGAATAGTGTGGGCAGCGTGAGAGCGTGAGATTGAGAGTGAAAGCGTGTGTCACACGCCAGATGCGTGAGAGTTGGCAACCCTGCCATAGGTCTCTACCTGACCGGTCTCCACGCTGTGTGTGTCCGTCAGGAAACAAGCTGTTAACAAGTAGTTCCAGCAAACATCCACTGATAAACTGCGATGTTAACAACCTCATGATAACCTCATATGTTTTAACTTAGGATCATACCTGTGTTTAGTCTAGAAAAAGGTAAATGTGTGCATTTTATTATAAAGTTGTGTATATTTACAGACTGTTGCAAAAACTAAGAAGCTTATAAACATCAGGTTTAAAACTAAAAGAGCTTTACAAAAAAAGTAACACAATGAAAGATGTTTGGAGTTTTATTTGAGTTATTAATTTACTTTTTTTTGTCTAAGAGATGCTGATTTGAAACCGTTGTTGCATACAGTTACGGCATTTCCTGTTTTCTGCCGGAGAGAGGGGAGGCCGTCCCAAAGCTTGCTGCTGTATTTACTCCCTCCATCTGACAGGAGGGAGCCTCGTTGAGCTGCGAGTGTGGCTACAGACGGAGTTCACTCCGTCACGGAGGGGTAGGGTCGAGGGAGTGGTTTGGGATTGGGCCGATTTTAAATTGGCGTGACGTTAAGGGTCGTGCGACCCTGCTGCTGTACTCGTTTTGTAGTTCGTTTATAGCATAACTGGCGACTAGATTTATGATTCGAAAATTATAAAAGTAGGGTAGACATGTGGATATTATCCAGCTGAACTAAACGTGATCCGTCTCTTAAATGTGTGTCAACCACAGACCTTATTTCGAGCTATTTTCCCAAATCCTATGGAGAAATTGCATTGGTTTTTGTCGAAGGAACCGGAAGGAGTTTACATCCGAGTTATAGGACGCGTCACTGTGGCACTCAGTGATGAGATAGTTCCAGCAGGGGCAGCAGTGCAACACAACGGATGACGGCTGCCGTAAAACACCAAAGAAGAAGAAGAAGAAGTGGAGGAATCATTTTGCTTAAAATGTATGAATGAATAAAGCGATTTATGGGATGCTCAGTTAAAAAACGCATTCTATTTTGATTCAGTTTTTATATTCATACTGTATTATTGACCTGCCATCAAAGTTTAACTTTAGAATATAAAGTCAGTCTTGTCGTGATGTAACCTTTACTTTGATTGTAACATGTTGACCCGGAAGTAGCTAGCCAGTTATAGTGGAACGGAGCCCGCGGCTGCTCCTCCTGCTCCTCACCTGTCACAGGACTACATCCTCTCTCACAGAGACATTAACAGACAGCGGTGCCAGCCACGCTGCGGGGTGTACGGCTTGTTGTACCGTGGTCCAGTGTCAGGTCCACACAGTGAGATGCCCAGAAAGGCGCGCTTCAGCTGCAGAGCTCGAGGCAGCTTGTGACTGAGTGCTGAGCTCCATCCCGCGGTCCTCTCCAGCAGCACCGGCGGGAGGTAAGGAGAATGGGAATTACACAAGCGGAGGGGCTAGCGGCTGCAGCCAGCCTGTGACCTGTCTCTATAACTGACCCATATATGCTACAGCTGGTTATCTTTCTTATCCACACATTAATATCCAGGTGTGTATTTTGTCATGGCGTTAATGGAGTGGTCTCCTGGCTGGCTCAACGATAACAGGTTATGCCCAGATACAGAGCAATGGGCATGTTAGGCTCACGACTCAATTCAGCCTGGTGTCATTGGTAGCTAGTTAACGTCATGTAGGTTAATGTTAACCGAGTTAATTGCTGTCAACATACCTGTATAACAACCAAGTAAGCTAACGTAAGATAATCATTGAGAAACTATGCACCAGCTTTCGATTGATCGTGCTCTTGGTAATGCATGTCCGTAGTGACATGCCTCTGAGGGCTCAGAGCTCTGTGTTTTATGTTCTCTTCCTCTCACTCATATTATAGCCCTAACGACCTTTCATGTTCACGTGAGAAAATCTTTCTGTATAACTGAATTTAGATCTTTCAGATGTCTAAAAATATATTGTTTTCTATTCTTAATGAAACAATAAATCAGCAAATGTTGACAGTTCTCAAATAACAGTGTGTTACTCAGATACATACGCCACACTGTTTATTGTCATATGCACAGTAGCTACAGTGTATTTATGGCAATGATAATATGAAGTCCCAGGCTCCTTCAACAATGCAACATATATATATATATCAGGGGTAGACATTAAGGGTAAAAAGCCACTGGCCCTCCGGGCCGGTGGAATTGTATTGTCACTGGCCCCACCATTGTAACCACTGGCCCGGAGCATTCGTCCAAAAAAAAAAAAAATCGACTAATAATGAAGAAAATTAACACACTTGTTGCAATAGTAATTTATGCACTAACTACATTACTACTTGTACTACAACATTTGAACAATCAGTTCTTCCTCATTTTCCTCAATTGTTCATATTTGGTTTATTAAAATAATGATATTGTGGTCATTGTTAAAAAATTTCTGCTATTATGAGTATTATTAATTTTCTGCCTTCCTGTCGTTAGGAGTTAGACATGTAATGGCTATAGATTAGATCCTTCATTATCCTAAACTGCTGGGACATTTCCCTAAAGCCAATACCTTTATATGTTCTACTCTTCACTTGCTTGTCAGCACAGGTCGGCATTAATGTACAGAGCCGACAGAAGACCTTGTTTATATTGGCATCATCATGAGAGGTGCAATGACGCGTCCTAAGACCAGGATTTGGTTCCCTCGACAAAAAGTAATGGGATTTCTCTACAGGGTTTTGGAAAATAGCTGGAAATAAGGTCTGTGGAAAACAAACCTGTTTGATAAATGCACGTTTTGTTCTGCCGGATCATGTCTACCCTACTTTTATAATTTTGGAATCATAAATCTAATCGATATATTATAAAAGGGTTTTAGGACGCATCACTGCACCACTAGAAGCCAACTCCATGATCAAGCTGAAACTTCTCTCCCTCTTCTTCTCATGCTCCCTGTCACTCTCCTTTAACTCCTCCGGTGACCTTTCTTTTATTTGAAAATTGTTTTTGCCCGGCGCTTGGCCGGTTACCGCTGGTATTAAAAACATTTTGGCGAATGGTTAGGTGGCGCGATACTCTGTAGTGAAGGAGCGCGCTCAACGGGAGCCTGCTCGCGCTGCGATCCGCAGCAAACAGCTGTTGCTTTTCACCCAACAACGACAAACCGACTCACGAAAACGCTCTGTTGTAGCGTTGGATAAACGAAACAATTTAACAACATTGCTTGTCAAAATACCAATACCAACAGGAAACATTTTTTTTTAACAATACTTGTAGTGGCCCGAGCGGGCAAGTGGAAAGTACGTTATGCTGGCCCGGGGTGTCTAAATAGTGCTTCCGGGCCAGCGGGCCATTATAATGTCGAGCCCTGTATATATATATATATATATATATATATAGAGACAGAAACAATAAAACAATGAAAGAATTTTGCAAGAAGAAAAGTACAGAAAGATAATGTTGCAAGTGACCAATGTGCCGGTAAATGCGTAAGAAGTAACTATACTATACTACACATACACATGTATATAGATAGATAGAGGCATTTATATATATATATATATATATAAAAAGACACCCACATCTCCCAAAGGTACTATCCATGAAGCTAACATCATTAATTTCCATGGCGGAATAAGCTATTTTTTCAAAAGGCCCTGCATTAGTGGAACATTGTGACCTGACTGCGTGCTGCCTTGACCTGATTGAACACCAGTCTTATCAGAGTGGAGGTTGCAGCCACTGTGAGAGTGAATCTGGGACAGCACAAACAACCTAAAAAAGGTGAACATGTGACGCATTTCCTCCATAGTTTCTCATTTCTGTTCATATTTAATTAGGGCACCAGCAACGTCTTGCCTGAAATGGTTTATAGCTTGATGCGTTAAAGTAGTTCACATTTGTGATGGAACTTTGGCTGAGTTGCCAAGTGCTGCACTCCAATATTTCTTACCATTTAAAAAACAAAAACCTTACTAACATGTATCTTTTTAATGCAGGATCTTTCTTCATTGTAAATCCAGTGTTTGTTTGTAATTTAGGTGTGAAAAGTCAGTGTCATGACTGGGGCTGAGAATGAGGATGATATTCCATTAGGCGAAAGGAAGACTGTCACAGATTTCTGCTATCTCCTGGACAAGTCTAAACAACTGTTCAATGGGCTAAGGTCAGTTTCTACTTCCTGTGTTGTGTCCTGTCTGCTGGACTGCATGTTGTAATGGAGCCTTGACTCATAGTGCCAGTTGTAGGTCGGGATTGCTGGATTCCACTTCACTACCCCCTAAACCCGTTGTTTATATTGCAGTGGCAGGATGTACTTACTTCCAGCACCAACACAAGCCACACTGTTATTGGATACAATTGGACAGAGCTTAAATACAAAATGTTGTCATTGATGTTAGTTTATCAACAGTACCACCCCTTTCTAAAGCTCTTCTCTGTCTTTATTACTACCATTCACTTGGGAGCCTGATCCAATGTCATAATAAGATACTGTATTACTACATCCATGAATATATCTGCACAGGAGCCAGCATTTCACAGACAGTAAATCATGTACAAGTTATTTTAAATGTGGCATAGAACCAAGTCAGGGGTTTTTGCAAAAATGATGCTTCTCGTTTAAAATACTCTCTGCACATCAAACTCAAGCTCTTCACATCACAACCACTCTGTTGTGTGGTGAGAGCCAAAGACCATTATGATCTTATTATTCTATTTAAATTCAATCAGTGCTTCATTTCCCTTTCCTCTAAAAACAACCTTGTCCTAGCTGTGACCCTGTGAATATCGGCTATGCATGTTTTTAAAATCTTTGAGCGTAATTGTTCTTCCTTTGCAACCAGCTGGTACATTGATATTAACTCTGGCTCTGACCTGGAGACGCCTGCAGCCTCCTGTCAGACACTAATGTGCAGCTCCTGTCAGACACTAATGTGCAGCCTCCTGTCAGGACACTAATGGCTTCATTGTCAGAATTTAAAGGGGTCAAGTAAAAAAAAAAAAAATCTTTAATTTTATGATGTTAAATATCTACCCAAACAATTGTATCTATTCTTTAGTGGCACTTCAGTTTCTTTAATAGCATTTATTATTTATACATTAATGAGACGAATGGAGTCATGCCACTTATGTTTCCTTGTTACTTTTTTTACTATATTTGTATGGTTGTGATTATTGAATTGAAACAATGATCAGCTGGTGCATTGCTGCCCTGGATATGATTACTCTGTGTGCTCCACTGTTCCTACGTATATACACTGCCATCTCAGATTCATTTACATGACATTTAAACATTTCATAATAACAATTCATCATGAATACAATTACATTTTTCCATAATTCCTTCTGGTGATTGGTTTTTTTTTAGTTTAATTTCTCTATCTATTTTGATTCTTAAATAATGTCATTTTTTTCCTATGAGATGTTGTAAGGCTAAAAAGACACAGTCTTTATCTTGAGGGTTCAATAGCACAGTTAAAATCATATTTACTTCTCTAAATATAAAATGTATTAAAAGGATGCTGATGAGACTCAAGCGGGTGGGGGAATGAAACATGGCTGGCAAGGAATTGGCATTGGTATCATATCCATCCTTTGAAAAAATGAAAACACTCACATAATATCCGAGGAGGGAGCCAGACTTTGTGAACAACCAAAGAATAGGTTTTGAAACTGGGAACTGGTTCTTGAGTTTCTACAATGGGCAAAATGAGAATTAAAGTTCTCCAAACTATCAATGTAAATGAATCTAAGCTAGGTATCTGAAAGGATTCTCTTTTATGTGCAAATCATTTATTTTGATCATGAGTAGGGTGTGTGGTAAAAAAGACCTGAACAGCCTCCAGACGCAGAGCAGCTGAAGCACATTCACTGCTGACAGCTGTGTCCCAAACGCTGAGAGTCCCTTTGATGGCAGAGTGGTTGATTGTGGAGCTGAGAGGATTTTAAACATGTTGGGTATGTGACTGTGTCTCTGTTCTCTCCTCTGAACCTTATTGTGCTCTTGCTGCAGAGACCTCCCTCAGTATGGACCACAAGGCAGTGGCAGTCGTACTTCGGACGGACCTTTGACGTGTACACTAAGCTGTGGAAGTTCCAGCAGCAGCACAGGTTGCTCCATCTTCAGGGTTGGGAGGGGATACTGTAACTATTTATTTCGTTTCAACTTACTAGTTGCAAGTCCTACAGAATCTACTATAGCTTTTAAGTTAAAAACTTTAATTAAAAGTTAACACAGTTTTATTTTATAAATAGGGTGTCTATTTATTTTTTTTGAATGCCGTAAATATAAAAAAAGAATGAAAGTCAAAATTAAACCAAAAAGAAAATTCAGGCAGTATGTCTACCTTTAAAATATATATATATATATATATCTTTATTTGTTGTTAAATGTTTTGTAACATTGTATTCCTGCTAGTAATCCCCATTTTTAAAGAATATACCAGTAATCTGATTAAATCCGTTTTTGAATACACATACCTTTTTTCTTTTGTATTCTGATGACATTATCCAGTTGCATATAATCTGTTACTCCCAACACATTTCATATTTTATCACTTCAATTTTTTTTTTTGGGTGTTTCATGAAGTCATTTGAAACCCTAGCTGGGTTTACACACAGTTGTAAGGACTGGTGTTCCCCATATTTCTATTAAATATGTTGTAGTATGTGTCTCTTAGTAAATACACCAAAGATACCAGGGTGATAACTGTCAAAAGGTCTTTTGTCACACTCACTGCTCAGTGTTGTTTGTTGTTATTTATTGACAGGCAGGTTCTGGACACCCGGTATGGCTTGGAAGAGATGGGCAGATTGGAGAGGTTGCTTCTAAAATTGGACAGCTTTACTACCACTACTAGTAAGTCTATCCATGTCTCCACCGTGCACATCACCAAGTGCTTTCACTGTCTCACTGTCCGTAAAAAGGTATTAGTAAAAGGTGGATGGGTAAGGGTGTAGGAACAGAGCTCCCTCTGCAGGGAACACAGGGATTTTAGCCTCTGCAGACCATTTACATGCACAGAAACCTATGGAACACAATACAGGAGAGGGAAACCCCAGAGAGCATACTTGGGCCACAAACAACATGGATGCAAATAATGCAGAACATATTTAATGAGGAAGGAAATGCATTCAGGATGTTCATCAGCTATCACGGATACACAAAACGGGTCTCATGCTAGAACCACTCATCAGATCTGTTCATATGTGGCAGGTTCGAGTGATTTAACCGATGTATTGGCTTTCACCAATGTTCCTGTACTTAGAATTTCAAATGGTCCAGTCTGACAGGTCATGTACTCAGGGTCGGCTCTAGAACAAATCGAATGGGGGGGGGCAATCATTTACCTGGGTCATGCTCCCCCGGGAAGATTTTTTTTAAATATTGAAGTTAAATGCATCAATCTGGTGCCCTTTCGAGAGCAAAATGAAGAGATCTATGGATAGCCTATATCTCTCAGCATCCATATGAAACAGAACTGTAAACAGATGTACTTTTTCTTTATGGATATTTTACAAATCACTCTCCTTTTTAAACTGTATTCTTGTTTTACTGTCTGTGTTTTCATTTATTCTCATATTTTTTAATAACTATAATGATCATATAAAGGTGTTCCTCGCAAATATTTGTTTACATAAATGGTGACCAAACCGTTTGAGACCCACTGAGATAACTTACACTAAAGTGAACTATCTAAACACTGAGAGTCCTTTACCTCACTGAGCTGACGTTATTAGAGCCTCTGAGTCTGACAGGAGAGGACTCTCCTCCACCTTGGTGTAGAAACAGTTCTTTATATCCGTTAGCATAGCTAGCTAACCAGATGCTAACAACAACATTCCACGTTACCGCTCCCGCACTCACAAAATGCGCTCGTGCCACACACACAGAGCCGAGCTTGAAGCACAGAGACCCAGAAGTACTTGTACTGTACTGTATATCATATTATTTTCGATGGATTTACTGTATAATCAATGTAACCGATGAACAGATCGCCACTGGGCTTTCATCTAAAGGGTTGCCAACTTTGGGTACCTGGCTGGAGTGATTTTGATATCATGGGTTTAATTACACATATGCTCACTAAATGACTGCTATCGTGTCAGCAGCGGGACCTTAGCATATATATAGGATATATTACATTACATTACATTGCATTTAGCTGACGCTTTCATCCAAAGCGACTTACAATAAGTACATTCGACCAGGAAGACACAACCTTGAAGAAAACGGAATCATATAAGTACATCAGGTATCATAGAGCCAAACACTTCAAGTGCTACTCAACTGGCTAGAGATAAGCCAGTCCTTTATTAGTATAAGTGCCTTGTTAGTAATTCTATCGCTCGAAGTGGAGTCGAAAGAGATGAGTTTTCAGTCTGCGCCGGAAGATGTGCAGGCTTTCTGCTGTCCTGATTTCAATGGGGAGCTCATTCCACCATTTTGGAGCCAGGATAGCAAACCCACGTGTTTTTGCTGATGGGAACTTGGGTCCCCCTCGCAGCGAGGGTGCAGCGAGTCGTTTGGCTGATGCAGAGCGTAGTGCACGCACTGGGGTGTACAGTTTAACCATGTCCTGGATGTAGGAAGGGCCAGATCCATTCGCAGCATGGTATGCAAGTACCAGTGTCTTGAAGTGGATTCTAGCAGTTACCGGGAGCCAGTGAAGGGAGTGGAGGAGCGGAGCGGAGCGGAGTGGTGTGGGAACATTTTGGAAGGTTGAAGACCAGACGAGCCACTGCATTCTGGATGAGCTGCAGAGGTCCGATGGCACATGCAGCTAGACCAGCCAGGAGGGAGTTGCAGTAGTCTAGGCGTGAGGTGACGAGAGCCTGGACCAGAACCTGCGTGGCTTTCTGGGTCAGCTGGGGACGAATCTTCCTGATGTTGTACAGCGTATATCTGCAGCAACGGGTTGTAGCAGCGATGTTTGCAGTGAAGGACAGGTTGTTATCTAGGATCACACCCAGATTCCTTGCAGTCTGAGTCGGGAAACGACAGAGGTGCCGATGTTGATTGTCAGGTCAAGAGTGGGACAATCTTTTCCCGGAAGGAAAAGCAGTTCAGTCTTGTCAAGGTTGAGCTTGAGGTGATGAGCAGACATCCACTGAGAGATGTCAGCTAGACAAGCAGAGATGCGTACGACGACCTGGGTCTCTGAGCGGGGAAAGGACAGAATTAATTGGGTGTCGTCAGCGTAGCAGTGGTATGAAAAACCATGCGGGCTAATGACTGATCCGAGCAAGTTTGTGTACAGGGAGAAGAGGAGGGGACCAAGAACAGAGCCCTGAGGGACCCCTGTAGTTAATTGACAAGGGTCGGACTCGGACCCTCTCCAAGTTACCCTGTAGGTACGGTCTTTGAGGTATTAGGTGAGGAGGGAAAGTGCATAGTCTGAAACTCCAAGTTCTTGGAGCGTGCGAAGGAGGATCTGATGGTTCACCGTGTCGAATGCAGCTGACAGGTCCAACAGGATGATGACAGAGGAGAGGGATGCGGCTTTGGTCAGTGTGCGGTTCCTCAGTGACAGCAATGAGAGCAGTTTCTGTGGAGTGACCTGCCTTGAAATCAGACTGGTGCGGATCCAGAAGGTTGTTCTGATGGAGATAACAGGAGAGTTGTTTAAAGACAGCGCGTTCAAGTGTTTTAGACAGGAACGGGAAGAGAGACAGGCCTGTAGTTTATAACATCAGACGGGTTGAGAGTGGGTTTCTTTAGGAGAGGGTTTACTCTTGCCTCCTTAAGACTATTTGGAAAGTGACCAGAAGTTAGAGAAGTGTTGATGAAATGGGTGAGAAACGGTAGAATATCAGGAGCGATAGTCTGAAGGAGGTTTGAAGGGATAGGGTCCAGAGGACAGGTGGTAGGGCGGGCAGAGGTAATGAGGGTAAGAACCTCACTTGGAGAGAGAGGGGAAAAGGAGGTTAGTGTGTGGGTGAAAGGAGGGTCTGGTGACCCAGCGGTGAGTAAAGGTGAGTCATAAAAAGAAGAGCGAATATCATCAACCTTTTTTTCAAAATGGTTAACAAAGTCGCTTGACAGAAGTGAGGAGGGGGGAGGGTCCAAGAGGGTGGAGAAGATGTTAAATAGTTTTTTGGGATTGGAATAGGAAGATTGGATCTTATCTTGAAAGAAAGTGCTTTTTGCCTGAGAGATCGAAGCAGAGAAAGAGGAGAGGAGAGCCTGATAGGTTAGGAGGTCGTCACGGTGTTTGGATTTCCACCGTTTCCGCTCTGCTGCCCGAAGGACGGTTCTATTAGCACGCAGTGCGTCATTTAGCCAGGGAGCAGGAGGGGACTGACGAGCCTGCCGAGATGTGAGAGGACAGAGAGAGTCCAGAGAGGATTAGAGAGGAGAATTTCTGCAGCAGAGTTTGGAGGTAGGAGTTGGAACGAGTCAGAGGATGGGAGGGCTGAGAGCACCGATGAGGCAAAGCTAGAGGGGGAGAGGGAACGAAGGTTACGGCGGACAGGTGCAGGATGAGAAGAGATTAGTTTGTTATGTTTGGAAAGGGGTAGAGAGAATGAAAGGAAGAAGTGATCGGATGTGTGGAGCGGGTTTACAGAGAGGTTAGAAGTAGTGTAGTTCCTTGAGAATATGAGATCAAGGACATTGCCAGCTTTATGAGTTGGTGGGGATGGAGACAGTGAGAAAGCAAAGGCGGTTAACAGAGATGTTAGTTCGTCTATCTTCCCTGTCTGGAGGTTGAAGTCTCCGAGAAGTACAGCGGGAGGGCCAGTTTCAGTGATGTGTGAGAGGAGATGATCTAATTCCTCCAAGAAGTCCCTCAAGGCGCCTGGTGGACGGTAGAGAACAACAATGGTTAATTGTATAGGATGGGTTACTGTGACGGCATGGAATTCAAAGGTGGAAGGAGTGAATTTAGGTAGCTTGAAGAGGGAACAAATACAATATATACAAATACACAATATTGGACTCAGACTATAAAGGGCACACAGTTTCATTCACTAATGAAAGTCAAACACATGTTTCTTTCCACTGTTTTATTGTGTGATAAGCAATTAATTGACTTATCGTACGATAAATAAAAATGAACTCGATAAATTGCCATTTACATGAGGATGTGACTAGCAGTTTGAAAGGATGTACTTGAATTATTATTATATATTATCATTATGTCAGTGGTCTAAAATGGTCATACAACGATGCCGACAATATTATCGTTTATCGCAATAATTTCCTGGAAAATGTATCCAATAAAATTAATTATCGTGAGAGGCCTATACATGAAACACACACACAAACAAATCTACAGACCAAACTCACAAATATATTAATTAACGCACTCTCACTCTCATATGACTCTATTTTGGCCAAGTAGAACAATAAGCAGCAGGCTTTTACTTTTTTATTATTTCTGCTGGATCTTAGATCTGCGCATGCGCAATACGGGTCGGATTGACCAACCGGCTCCCACTGCTCTGCTGTCTGTTAACGTTGTTAAGAGTGGCGGGGGCGGGGAGGGAATGGATCGACATCTTAAGCAGCTGTCAACTCAACATTGTAAATAACCAGCCAAAAAACGATCGCCGGTTCATCTTGTTTTTGGCGTGAGAATAGTTTGGGCAGCGTGAGAAGATTGAGAGTGAAAGTGTGTGTCACACGCCAGATGTGTGAGAGTTGGCAACCCTGTCTAAAGACACAGCCACGTAATGATAACAAAACAAAGGTCGGGGGTCATTGGTCAAGCAACGCACCAATCAGAGAGCAGCAGTGAGCACACCTCAGGCTGTGTTTTATATTTGTATTCTTTATTTCTGATTTATTTCACACTGCTTTTAGTGGAAACGCTTTCACTTATATGATTTAAAAAAAAAGAAAGAAAGTGGCAAGGCTTTCCCGCCCTGCGTTGAGGGGGCACAGTGATTCATTTGGGGGGGGCATGGCCCCCCATGACGCCGACCCTGCATGTACTGTCCACTTCTCTGACATATACAAACATTAACCTAAATATAATGTGTTAATGTATAAACAATGATTTCTCTTCAGCATATCATCATGGCCAACTCACTGAGTTGTATAGGTTATCAGAGATTGTAAGGGGCGGGTTTTGGAACTTTAACTGGTCACTAGTTGTTTGAACTGAGAGGCAGTCGGAGAAGATCATTTTCCAAAGTCATCTTCTGTTGTAAGTGACAGTAAATATAAAACATGCCTAATATACTCTCTATTGTCTTTGTAATTTTCATGTCACATTGACAGGGTCTATTAGCTTTACTTTAGGAACATCACTTCAGTAAAAACCATTCCCTCTTCATTTCTTGCACAATACAGTGCTGCTCTGATGACACATTATTGGCATATTCACTATTCATATTTCATTTAGTTTCAGATCCTCTAACACCACCACTGACGCTGGGTTAGTGAAGAGGGTGTGGTAGAAAAAACCCTCAGCTGAGAGTGATTGCAATGTAATGAATGTATTTGAAATGGGAGTGCTACACAGAGATAGTAATACACCTTTCTGATGTTGATTGACAGCCTTCGTACCTCAGAAACGAGTTACCTGAACGAGGCCTTTTCCTTCTACTCAGCCATCCGCCAGCGCTCCTACTACTTCCAGGTCAACAAAGAAGACAGGTACATTTTTACAATATTTATATACTATGTGTAACAATATTTACTTAAAATGCTGTGAGTCTCAATATCAGGAAGTAGATAAGTCTTTGCCTAGTTTACAGTAAACAGCTTGGACATTTATTGTTTGAAAGTTGACTGTTTTTGTGATTCCAAACGTACTCTCTTGTGTGTGCTCTTGGGGTTTGTTGATGATTAAATCATATATTTATGGCAAACTAAGATGATCAGGTTTGTGCCGGAAAACAACTATTTGTAATCTTCAGACGTCAGAAAGTGTCAACAAAGAAATACAAATGTTGGTGTTCTTTAACGTGGGTTTGTCTGAGATCTAAATGTAATATTGACTTATCTTCCCTCAGGCCGGAGTTAGTTGTGAAGAAGCTTCGATATTATGCTCGCTACATAGTCGTCTGTCTACTGCTGAACAAGATGGACCTAGTTAAAGTTTTGGTTAAGGTATGTCATACAGTTTCCCTTAACTATAGCATGCTAAGTGATGAAAACCCCTGAGGAGCATGGACACATTCCTGCATCTTTTGATATCATTCAAATCATTCCTTTCAGTGTCTCACTATGGGATATGGACAGCCAAAAGGATGTTAGAAAGCAAATGGAACAAATCACACACAATCATTTACCACATGGGATACCAGTGCAGTTACAACAAACATCAGTAATACTAACAAATAACAGAAAAGAAAGGAATGAAACACACACAGAAGAAAGAACATGTTGCAGTTTGATCATTTCCAGTTGTTCTCTTGCTGTGGGGGGTCTACCAGGCTGCTGTAAAGAGCAGTAGCCTGCTGTGGCGCAGGAGAGGAGAGCAGGTTTTATTGAGAGGGTCCTGATTTCCTTCAGGGTTGAAGTGAGCTGTTCCAGGTGTGTGTGCTCTGTTAATAGGTAGGTAGGGCCAGTGGTCTTTATCTCCACTTTCAACTGTGTGTGTTGGAAGTGGCAGTGGGGGACAAGTTGTATCCACTTGGCAAAAAGCTAAGGAAACACTGAAAGTACTTGCTTAGATTGGGGAATTATCTTTCCCCATCAATGGGACTGGGGGTCCTTTGCTGTGGAGGGGGCCATTACATTTACCAATGATGTGGAGGTCCATGCTAACTTTAAGCTAAGGCTGGGGCTAGGACAGAACTGACACATTGCATTTGGGTAATTAAGTAAGAATTGTCCTTCTCTTCCTCATGTGACACTAGAAACTCCTCACCCATTAAACCCCCCCCCTCCTCATTATAACCCAGCATGAGCAGCTCATTCTGCCAAGTGGATCAAACCAAATGTCTGTTGTTCATAGAAAAGAGAGAATGTGGGGAGTGTTTCTCTTAGTCAGACATCAAAACAAATACACTGGCTTCACAAACCAACTCTGATTGCAGGCTCCACTTTAGACATTTAGAATACTGGGCGAGTGAGACTGCCATATGAAACCTGTACTAGATCTTACTTTGTGAGTCAAGCAGAAGTCCAACTTTAAAACTATAAAATAGTGTTTGTAGCTGTTCATGACAGTCTTTGAAATGTATGTGTGTTTGCTACCTGCAGGAGTTATCTGAGGAAATTGAAGATTACACACAGAGGTTTAACACAGAGGACCAGCTGGAGTGGAACCTGGTTCTACAGGAAGTGGCAGCTTTTGTAGAGGTAACTGACCTCCAAATGAAACTGTCAATGTTGTCTATTTTATTATCCATGTTTGATTAGATTTTCCTGAGGTTTCTTTAATTCTGTATTTAGCACATCTTAATATCTCATAACTGTTTAACCTGTTACAGAGCAAGACTGATGGTTTGTTACTGATGGTAACACATTAATGCAACATTTCATCTGGCAGGAGTCTGTTGTGGGTCATTCTTGTTTTCTCTGTTTTTACCAAACAGGCAGATCCAGTGGTAGTTCTGAACGACAACAGTTCTGTGGTTGTCAACAGCAACCGTCTGCAGGAGGGCAGTGTGCCCCCGCTGGAGCAAGGCATGGTGGTGGGGCAGCTTGTGCTTGCAGATGCACTCATCATCGGAAACTGTAACAACCAGGTTTTAACCCACTAATTATAATTATAATTCACACTTCTTACACATCAATACTGTTGTGGACCAGTTTATTAAAGAAGACAGTTTGTTGGCTTTCAAACAAACAATATTAAAACACATTTCCCTTAGAGCAGTGGTTCTCAACTGGTCAGGCCTCGGGACCCACTTTTTCCTTTGTCAATACATCGCGACCCGAAAATTTGAACCACTCAAATCTATTCAACAGAAAATCGTGCTGTAATATATACGCTTTTCAGCATACAATATTAATTAAAGTGAAGTACAGTGCATATATCCCTTCACAGAACTAAAGAATGCTTTAAAAAAAGGTTTAATGAGATGATGGAATCAAAGCTGAACTGTATCATAAAAAGGCACACATGCTGAAAACCCAACCACAGATGGGGGGTCTGGAGGAGATTTTTAGAAATACTAACATATAAACTACGCATTCTGGTACACTCTGAGAAGAAAATAAAGAAATCTATTACTACCCGACATATTAATAATATTTTATGCCATTGTTTGTTTTTCACTTAGTTCTGACAGCTGAACTAAGTGAAAACAAACGAAGAAGAAGAGTAAAGAAGAGATAGTCTGGGTGAATTACTTTAATTGTGGGTAAGGGTAGATAGCTCCCATTGTTCTGTGACCTGTCAATCATCAAACCGGGGGTCATATTTAATTATGTGTTCATTTTTATCTGAAGTTGTACTAGGGCTGTACCCGAATATTCGTTCGTTGGAGTACTATTCGGGTTTCAATTCCGTTATTCGTATTTTTTTATTTATTGAAATCTCCAATATCAACGTAAGAGCTTGTGCCTCTTCGGGGGTACTTTATATGTAGATATGACTTTTCTCCGTTAATCTCCGTCACATTGTTTCCATAGCAACAACAACTTCCTGTCAACAGCGCTAACTCTCCTTCAAAATAAAAGTATATCCATAAAAAATAGGAAGCCAAATGACACTTAACCTGTTCTACACCCCCCCCCCCCCCCCCCCCCCCCCCCTCCAAAATGTGTCATCTGCAGGAAACAACGTCTGAGGGCATCTTAATATTCAATAAACTATGAATGTTTTATATCCATGAAACTCAGCTAACTCATTTTTATTTATTTTTTTAAAAAAAACACAGAGCTAACGCTCTGCCTCTGAATTAGCCACGAGCGGGAAAATGCTAATGCATTACTGCACAGAAACTCACTCATAACACCCTTATTAGAGGGTCATTTGAAAAAAGGCGCATTTGCGTACCAAATTGAGGGAGAGAGGAGAAGAGAGAAGATATTTGCGACTTGCATATGAACTCAGGGTCGGCCCGTAGCACTGGCGTTATAGATGTTCGCCTACGGCGCCAGATCTGGGGAGGCGCTGCGCTGACAGCTCTGGGAGGAAAAAAACATTTTTGACCGTTGGTGCTCATCTTCATTTTCGGCCTTGATGTAACAATATTCATAATTAAGTAAATGTAACACCCTTTTCACCCCGGTTACACGTTTCATTTGCCCTGTACGATGGGCGCTGTAAGTGATGAAAATGGGGGATGTTGGCTTATCTGGCGCCGCAGCTCACAGCCAAAATGCGAGTGAGCGAGGGCGCACCGCCCGCTGTTGTTATTAGAATCTGGTGCTAGCTGCTCTAACGGATATAAGAAGAAGATGTTTCTACAATAATGTGGAGGGCAGTGTTGTAGTCAAGTCACCAATTCACGAGTCCA
>CADEHL010001085.1:1597112-1653214 GCA_902827135.1 Harpagifer antarcticus | reverse complement strand
ATAAAGGCTTGCAATATTTCAGTTGATTTGTAATGAATCCAGAATGTATGACATTTTTGTTTTTTTAATTGCATTACAGAAAATAAAGAACTTTATCACAATATTCTAATTTTCTGAGACAGTCCTGTATATGCTAAGGTCCCGCTGCTGACACGATAGCAGTCATTTGTGCGCATATGAGTAATAAACCCATGATATCAAAAATCTCACTCCAGCCGGTACCCAAAGTGGCAACCCGATATATGTATAAAGGGTTCCTTAGCTGACTAATAAGCTACATAACAAGCTAAGCTAACAAGCACACAAACACCTGCTAACGGGGTTAACATGTATAATATTATCATCATTTTAGTCACCGAAAAAAGCTGAAAGTAGACTTCTTGGAAGTTCTGTTAGTACATTCAAGCGCACAGCACGACATTTGACTTCACATATTAACAACTATTTGTATTGGGTTCTTTTATTTGGGGTTAAGTACATTGTCAGAATAAGTGAGAAATGGATTTAACTTCTGTTAGACAGCTATCATACTGAATACATATTTACTGTGAATGTGTGCAAAAATGTATGGCATATAGCTGTCTAACAGAAGTTAAATTCATTTCTCACTTAAATAATAGTGAAGTCACGTTGTAATAACAATAACTCATCTCTCGAGTTTTCTTTTTGAGCTTTGCTAAAAGCCACTGTGTCAAGTGTCCATCTTGGGTTGTCCAATATGGCGGACCATCTCGCACATGCGCAGTACCGATCGGGCAGGGGGACGGATCGGGTAGTGACAGTGACAGTAGGCTTGTTTGAGACGCATTGCGGCTCGCCTCAAAAGTAGACGAGAATAGCCGATTGCAGCCGGGGGAGGTCACAAAAAGCTCGCCTGAAGTCGGACAGCTCGGAGTCGGCTTCGTCTTCTTCTTCTTCTTCTCTCGGTTTTTTGGCGGATTGCAAACCAATTGAAGGTGCATACCGCCACCTCCGGAGTCGGCTTGACTCGGTTTGCATTTATAAAGAATGCACACATGTGTTTAATCGTTCATGTCAGATATGTACTAAGTTAATACATTTTTTCCTGCTCAAGATTAGATTCAACTTTATTGTTAATGCACATATTACAGGTACTGAGACAACGAAATGCAGTTTAGCTTCTAACCAGGTGCAACAAGCAGTGAAGTGAAAAGTAATGTACACAATCTACAGAATAAAATATAGAATTAATTGAATGATGAATAAACAGTGAGGGGTATGAATACACTCGATATCAGCCTGTGAGCAGGATGAACAGTGTGTATGAATATGCTAAGATATATAAAGTATGAAAACGGTAAGCAGTGCAAGTATAGTATACAATATATAGATATTAATTTCATGATGATAAACATTGTGGAACAATGATGAAAAATGTGAATGGAAGGGGCGACGTAAAACAACAACAAACTTTGCCGAGCCAATTGGAGAGTTCATCAGCAGCACGGGGTAAAAACCACCAATGAGCGCTCAGCTCGAGATACCAGCGAGTCGTTTCCCATCAAGCATTTTGCCCGTGGAGAGGAACTGCGGCGTCTCGCCGCGCCTCACTCTCAAGGCTGCGGGCGTCTTTGTCCCGCGAGATTTCAACGTCTCATGTAGGCGAGCCTCCAGAGCAAGTCGGACAAAATGACAACATCATGCAACGCACTAGCAAGACGTTGATCGCAACTGCGCAGGTCGCTTGTCTCAAACAAGCCTAGTGACACTGGGCCCTTCTCACTCTATTTTTCATTTCCTCGCTCCTCGGTCTCGGTCTCACCGGAAGTTGATTTGTCTGCGCCATCTTGAGTAGCGTCCCAATGGCCTTATTTTTGCCGGAGGACCGAGGATCGAGGAGCGATAATGGAGGAGCGATAACCGAGGAACCATCAGACCATCCTTCGATGAAATCCTCAGACACTCGCCCAGCCCCTTACTGTGTATCGCTCACTGATTGGACGATGCAGCGCATACACTGATCTGATGCTTCTTGACATGAGAGCAGAGTGAAGAAAATACATGAACCTCACGGGAGTCACTCCTCAGTTTATACCGTGTTTTGTTCAATGAATGTATCATTTAGTTACAAATATGTGATATCTGAACAACAAAGTGTTCAAAAATCATTTTATTCATTTTTTGGAAACATTTTCATGATCGCTTTTTTCGTTTTACATATTCATTTATTGTCATTTCCATTCAGTCAGTCATTAAGTGCTATTTAAAATGTTAATGTGCTACATATCCACACAAACAAACAAAGTGTGCAATCCAATAAATGTTAATCTAACTGGGTTTTGATAGATAACATATCTCTTTTTCTTCTCTAAATTATTTTATTTCTATTGTGCACTCTAATCAACATTAATCAAACTATTGTTCGTTTATAAATTTTAAGAATGGCGTTTATCTTTTTGAGAATTAGTTCTTATTTTATTTTATTTATTTGGGTCTACAACAGATGATACAAATGTTTGTGTCAGTAAATGTGTACTAACAGAGGCGGGGGTGTTTGTGAAAATAACGGGAACAGAGCTGCTGTCAGACGATCAGCTGTGCAGCGTCATCACAAACGGACGTCGCTTCACGTGACGCTCCGGAGGAAAGGACGTCCCATTGCTCTAAAAAAAATTTCCCTGCTTCTCGTGGTTTCCTTGCGTCCCTCCATGCTTCCCTGGTGGGAGGGACTAGACGCAGGGAAACTACGCAAGTGAGGGACGCAAGGAATCCATTTAACCGAAGTGAGAAGGACCCACTGGCTGCTGTCAGACGATCAGCTGTGCAGCGTCATCACAAACGGACGTCGTCGCTTCACGTGACGCTCCGGAGGTAAGGACGTCCCATTGCTCTTAAAACTCATTTCCCTGCTTCTCGTGGCTTCCTTGCGTCTCTCCATGCTTCCCTGGTGGGAGGGACTAGTCACAGGGAAACGACGCAAGTGAGGGACGCAAGGAATCCATTTAACCGAAGTGAGAAGGGTAGTCTGCTGTGAACACTAATGTCAACTTGGAGCCATTCAATGCACAAAGACAATATAATGCACTTCCTACAGTCACGTGACATGTTTCACATTAGCCAGCAATATAAATAGCTTGATGGATTGAGTACCTTACTTATCCCATATGGACATTTCCTAATAACAGTAAATGCATACAAAATAAATAAAATAAAACTAAGTGGAAAATAAACAAAATAGGTGTGGAATATATAGTAAGTACTAAACATTTTTAATATAAACTATAAGTGGCTTAATATCTGGACTGCATTAATTTATATAACTATATATTAAAATGTCTAGGTAACAACTAAAATGGTGTTATCAGTGTTGAGATCTCCATATTAGATTGAATACTTAAAACGAAAGTTAATTATAATCAAATATAATCAATTATATTCTTGTATAACCCACAATGAAAATGCTTCATATTTTATGATGTTCTATATTTACAGTATAAACAGTGGTTTGCTAAGTTAAGTGTAAGGCCTATAATGGTTTATGGGTGGCACTGATAAGAGGAGAGAGAGTTTCTTCCCTCACAGCAGTACACAGGGGGGGGGGGGGGGCTCCTGACTTCTTGGAGAAAGACTGAGGCCCCAAAAGGTGTTTGTGCCATAGCCGAGAATAATATTCTGCAAGTCCTGCACACTAGAGGCCATGCCCAGTTTCCACAAATATGGGTATAGAGGAGGTGTCTTTCGGTTTTTCTGTCCTGTTTCGAGCATAAAAACACTAGCAGAGAGTCGGCAAACTCGAGAGAGGAGTTTTTTCCCCTGGTATGCTCTCTCCCTGGTATGCTCTCTCCCTGGAGAGCTGGGTTTTTCCTCGGTAAAGGTTCTCTCAAATTTGGTAAATATCTCTCGAATTTCTTTGTTGAATGCGTAGTGAATTTCTTTGTTGAAAGCTGAATGAATTGTTTGTTGAAAGATTATAACCCGGCCACCTAGAGCAGGGCTCGACATTATAATTGGCCCGCTGGCCCGGGAGCACTATTTAGACACCCCGGGCCAGCATAACGTACTTTCCACTTGCCCGCTCGGGCCACTAAAAATATTGTTTAAAAAAAAAGTTTCCTGTGGTATTGGTATTTTGACTAGCAATTTAGTTAAATTGGTTCGTTTATTAACGCTACAACATAGCGTTCCGTGAGTCGGTTGTCGTTGTTGGGTGAAAAGCAAACAGCTGTTTGCTGCGGAGCTCAGCGCGAGCAGGCTCCCGTGAGCGCGCTCCTTCACTACAGAGTATCGCGCCACCTAACCATTCGCCAAAATGTTTTTAATACCAGCGGTAACCGGCCAAGCGCCGGGCAAAAAAACTATTTTCAAATAAAAGAAAGTCACCGGAGGAGTTAAAGGAGAGTGACAGGGAGTATGAGAAGAAGAGGGAGAGAAAGTTTCAGCCAGCTTGATCGATGGAGCTGGCTTCTAGTGGTGCAGTGACGCGTCCTAAAACCCTTTTATAATCTATGATTAGATTTATGATTCGAAAATTATAAAAGTAGGGTAGACATGTGGAGATTATCCGGCTGAACAAAACGTGCAGGTTTGTTTGTTTTCCACAGACCTTATTTCCAGCTATTTTACAAAACCCTTGTCGAGGGAACCAGCAGCTTACTTCCTGGTTTTAGGACGCGTCACTGGCTGCACCTCTCAATACGATGCCAATATAAACAAGGTCTTCTGTCGGCTCTGTACATCAATGCCGACCTATGCTGACAAGTAAGTGAATAGTAGAAAATATAAAAGGTATTGGGTTTAGGGAAATGTCCCAGCAGTTTAGGATAATGAAGGATCTAATCTATAGCCATTACATGTCTAACTCCTAATGACAGGAAGGCAGAAAGTGCATTATACAAATAATAATACTCATAATAATAGCAGACATTTTTTAACAATGACCACAATATCATTATTTTAATAAACCAAATATGAACAAATGAGGAATAACTGATTGTTCAAATGTTGTAGTACAAGTAGTAATGTATAAATTACTATTGCAACAAATGTGTTAATTTTCTTCATTATTTGTCGATATATTTTTTTTTGGACGAATGCTCCGGGCCAGTGGTTACAATGGTGGGGCCAGTGACAATACAATTCCACCGGCCGGAGGGCCAGTGGCTTTTTACCCTTAATCTACCCCTGACCTAGAGGATGGTCCTCTGAATTCATGCCGGACATAGGTGTGTATAAGAATTGGTTTGTTGAATGAAAGTTTGAAACTGTTAGACCCTACTGACCATTTTTGAGGAGATGCCTCTGAATGCTGTCGGATCTAGGTGTGAATGAATAGCACCTTCGGTCCGTGAGGAGATTCCTTTGGATTATGTCGGAAGACTTTAATGTCTAAATTAAATCAGGTTTATTGAAAGCTGAGTGAATTGTTGGATGAAAGTTTGAAACTGTTAGATTCCACTGACCATTTACGAGGAACCGCCTCTAAATGTTGTCAGGCTATAGGTGTGAATGTTTAGACCCGGCGATTCGTGAGGAGATTCCTTTGGATTATGTCGGATTATGTCAAAACTATGAATTAAGGTTTCAGATTAGAAAATGACCACAGCATGATATGTTTTATTTTACTGTCATATTGTAACGAGAGAAGGTAAAACCCTGTTCAAGTGTGGACCAATCTTTCTTCAAATAAACTGATCCCACCTTTTGGATTGGGACAATTTAAAAGACATCTGTGCTCTCCTCTCCTGCTTCAAAGGTAAGAAATGCACACTGCCACACTCACACTTAGGTAGGACCACACCTCATTACTGATATCAAAATCCTTCGGGATCGCTTAAACAGATTTAGAGGGTCGTCTGAATTGAAATAGCAGTTCATTTAACCTGGTTCTTCAGGTAGTTAGTAGAGGTGAGATCTTGCTGACGTTGGTGGATCTGAGCCAAGCAGTAAACTTACATAGACTCAATAACTTCTAAGTCAATTAGTAGGTCTGAGTAATTTGCCGGAATAAATTATCAGGCCTCCTGACTCCCAACTCCTGACTGGTGATTGTAGCTTGGACCAGGAATATACAACTCTTTGATACAAAGCCTGTAAACTAACTTTATGGGAGTGCAATACTACATCACTAAAGTAGCCTTTTAAGTAGACTAAAGCAAAATATAAGCTTGACACACCCAAATGTCTGATACAAAAATGCCTAGTTATGTATTCATATTTTGAGTTGAACAAAGAGAAGACGTTATTCTAAATACTTGAACTTGGGACCCCGCTGCAAGTTGAATTATTATTTTAATTACACAGCCAGGCATATATCACATTAAACAAAAACATTATAAAACATACACCTGATTAGGTTAATCATGCTCGAAAGAAGTTTCACAAAATACTACATTTTGTTATTGCTAACTTTAAATGTATGAACATGTTTTTCTTGCCAATATCATGATAAAATGTATAAAAAAATATGTGTGTCTAGGTTTTTTGAAGCCAGGCACCACATTTTCCTCACTTTCTCCACTGACTCACATGACGTAATTTTATATCATGGTTGTCAGTTTAACAGAGAACGAGGAGAGGCCGCGCATGCGCAGGTGACCTTTGGTGAGAGGAAAAAATGAATACGTCACGACCCGGTGCAGCAGCAGTGTGTGTTCCCATCACGAAGAGAGAGCGCGACGTTGAACGGAAAGCAACATCACCGCCTTTTCTACCGGGCATCTTCACCAACCAACACCGAACTCGACTGGAAACACACACAAGTATACTCAGACTTTCCTCCAGAGTTCCCCCACCTCCTTCTCAAAATGTCCGTGGGCAGTGACTTTGGAAACCCTTTAAGAAAATTCAAACTGGTCTTTCTGGGGGAGCAGAGTGGTAAGACATGTTTCCTTCTCCACTGAAGTTCATTTCTGCTTTAGTGTGCCAGTGAACCCGCTGCACCTGCTGCCAGTGGGTTACAGACATAGACTGTATACAGAGGAAACGGCCCCTCTACATAGCTCTGCGGCTCTGCGTCTCTTTTCAGTTTAAACTGAAGTGTATTCACCGGTGAATCTGTGTTTTCAGTGTGTGACAGTGGGAGTGGGAGGGCAGGGCATTCTTTTAATCAAATTAGCAGCCTCTAAGGCTCCACACAATGGACCGGAGTGTGTGAATTGAAGCCTGCGGTCTGGAAGTTTAACAGGAAAACATAGGCTGTAAAACGGCTTAAATGTACGCGTTTTAAAGCGTTTAAGGTGGCCAGTAGTTTAAAACATTAGGATGATATATAAGGGTTTATACAATTGCACAATGCTCGGTTAATGAATGTGTTTGTGGGGTTGTGATGCTGTGGATGACACAGTAAGTTGGTAAATATTTATGTTGTTCAGACACACCCAGGTTGTCAGTGGCGATGAGATAACTTGTGTCTGCAGTCTGCTGCTGAGGCTGGCCAAGTTCATGTTTTTACATGAGGAGGACATGTTCTAATAATTATTGTATGGGTATACAATCTCTTCATGATACAAAATTAGACATGATTGTGAGATATGATTTAGAATAATCTCTGATGTATCTGTCTTTATCTGTGCCTCCATCTCGAGCTTTACTCACCCCCACACCCCCAGATATACTCTCCTTATTCAAGCTTCGATGTGTCAACACAATTGTTTTCCACAAGATTACTGGCTGGGACATGATTTAAATCTTTATGTTCACGTTATCTTTTGGACAGGGCAAGTATCTTTTATGATCTAATTCAGAGGAGCAAAATGAACCACATTGTTCATGATTCAGTCCTTCTGTATTGATCATCCAGTAAGGCCATGCATGTATCGTATATTGTTCTTTTTACAGCCGAACATACTTATCTGATATTTCAGTAATATCGGATATATTTTCTTTAATGTACAACCAAGCATTGGCTTTACAGAGAACACATATACTGACGAAGAATGATGCCCTGTGTTTTTCATGGTTAAGTAAAAAAAAAGAGATTATTAATAATCATCATTTTTGACAAAAATTGCAATTATTCTCTGGTTCAGTGCATTAAGGAGTTTTTACATTTAAAAAACGATCAAGATGCTAAAGATGACTCTTTGTTAAACTCATCACTTTCACAGTACACTAATATCTAAAGAGAGACGTTGTTTCTCTTAGGTAAAGTATTAAAAACGATTTATAGGTTTTCAGAATTGAATCGCATTGATGAAATCTCCAGCGCGGTCAAATGAATGAGTCTATGTTTTGTACGTGTGAAGCATAGACTGGTGTGAATGTGTATGTTGTTTTGTGAAGCTTCAATTCATTTGTTTGAATACAAAGAACTCATTTGATGATGATTTAGATGCTGTATGAGCATGTAGTAACATCAGAGCTGCAGGTTAGACACATTTCTTTCTTTTGATCTCTTTGAAATTGGTTCTGTGCAGTATGTCAGCAGTACTGTACACTATTTTGAAATCTAAAATAATTACCAATACATGTGTGACATGTACAAACAAAAATGGGTTGTAACTGACATTAGGCCTGAATTATGAATGAAGACATTTTTTCCTTAATGAATGATTCTTCATCATAAGCAGTGTAGGACATTTAGTCATTTCAATTCCATCAAATGCAGATTCCTTTTAGTCTTTGTTATATCTATATATAGCTCATTCAAAACTTTTTTTGACTGATGAGGACATGTATTAGTGTTTCCGTCATGTGTCAATGTGTAATATTCATTTAACGATCCCAGGTCGCAGAGTGAGCTTCTTCCATCATTTGGGCTGACATTACCCACTGCGTGGTAATAATAATTATGGTAACAGCTGTAAAGTTTTATCAGCAATCAAAACCTTTGGCGTAATATGATGTTGGAGGTTCGTAGATGTGGCGAGCCGTCAGGGCCCTCTAGGCCAGGGCCTAAGATATTCTAAAAAATAATATTTGAAAACATTAAAAAAATATATTTTTTTAAATATTATTTTTTATATTTTGTTGTTGTTGCATTTTTCATTAGTTTTACCAAAATAACTTGATTTAATTGTATTTAAAATAACATTTCCAAAGAAATAATCCTTCGAATCTGCCTGTTCAGTTTCTGTTGGAATGTGAAGGGTTAAATGCCGTCTCTGCGAGTTATGTGAAGACGGGAGGGCTTGTTGGTCCCTCTCTACATTACATTGCAGTTAGCTGACGCTTTTATCCAAAGCGACTTACAATAAGTCCATTCGACCAGGAAGACACAACCTTGAAGAAAACAGAATCATATAAGTACATCAGGTATCATAGAGCCAAACATTTCAAGTGCTACTCAACTGGCTAGAGATAAGCCAGTCCTTTATTAGTATATAAGTGCTCTGTTAGCAGTTCTTTGTTAGTAATTCTATCGCTCGAGGTGGAGTCGAAAGAGATGAGTTTTCAGTCTACGCCGGAAGATGTGCAGGCTTTCTGCTGTCCTGATGTCAATGGGGAGATCATTCCACCATTTTGGAGCCAGGATTGCAAACCCACGTGTTTTTGCTGATGGGAACTTGGGTCCCCCTCGCAGCGAGTCGTTGCTGATGCAGAGCGTAGTGCACGCGCTGGGGTGTACAGTTTAACCATGTCCTGGATGTAGGAAGGGCCAGATCCATTCGCAGCATGGTACGCAAGTACCATTGTCTTGAAGTGGATTCTAGCAGTTACCGGAAGCCAGTGAAGGGAGCGGAGGAGCGGAGTGGTGTGGGAACATTTTGGAAGGTTGAAGACCAGACGAGCCGCTGCATTCTGGCTGAGCTGCAGAGGTCGGATGGCACATGCAGGTAGACCAGCCAGGAGGGAGTTGCAGTAGTCTAGGCGTGAGGTGACGAGAGCCTGGACCAGAACCTGCGTGGCTTTCTGGGTCAGCTGGGGACGAATCTTCCTGATGTTGTAAAGCGTGTATCTGCAGCAACGGGTTGTAGCAGCGATGTTTGCAGTGAAGGACAGGTTGTTATCTAGGATCACACCCAGATTCCTTGCAGTCTGAGTCGGGGAAACAACAGAGGTGCCGATGTTGATTGTCAGGTCAAGAGTGGGACAATCTTTTCCTGGAAGGAAAAGCAGTTCAGTCTTGTCAAGGTTGAGCTTGAGGTGATGAGCAGACATCCACTGAGAGATGTCAGCTAGACAAGCAGAGATGCGTGCGACGACCTGGGTCTCTGAGCGGGGAAAGGACAGAATTAATTGGGTGTCGTCAGCATAGCAGTGGTATGAAAAACCATGCAGGCTAATGACTGATCCGAGCGAGTTTGTGTACAGGGAGAAGGGGAGGGGACCAAGAACAGAGCCCTGAGGGACCCCTGTAGTTAATTGACAAGGGTCGGACTCGGACCCTCTCCAAGTTACCCTGTAGGTACGGTCTTTGAGGTATGAGGTGAGGAGGGAAAGTGCAGAGCCTGAAACTCCAAGTTCTTGGAGAGTGCGAAGGAGGATCTGATGGTTCACCGTGTCGAATGCAGCTGACAGGTCCAACAGGATGATGACAGAGGAGAGGGATGCTGCTTTGGCAGTGTGCAGTTCCTCAGTGACGGCAATGAGAGCAGTTTCTGTGGAGTGACCTGCCTTGAAACCAGACTGGTGCGGATCCAGAAGGTTGTTCTGATGGAGATAACAGGAGAGTTGTTTAAAGACAGCGCGTTCAAGTGTTTTAGACAGGAACGGGAGGAGAGAGACAGGCCTGTAGTTTATAACATCAGACGGGTTGAGAGTGGGTTTCTTTAGGAGAGGGTTTACTCTTGCCTCCTTAAGACTATTTGGAAAGTGACCAGAAGTTAGAGAAGTGTTGATGAAATGGGTGAGAAACGGTAGAATATCAGGAGCGATAGTTTGAAGGAGGTTTGAAGGGATAGGACAGGTGGTAGGGCGGGCAGAGGTAATGAGGGTAAGAACCTCACTTGGAGAGAGAGGGGAAAAGGAGGTTAGTGTGTGGGTGAAAGGAGGGTCTGGTGACCCAGCGGTGAGTAAAGGTGAGTCAGAAAAACAGAAGTGAGGAGGGGGGGGGGAGGGCTTTGGGAGGGTCCATGAGGGTGGAGAAGATGGAAAATAGTTTTTTGGGATTGGAATAGGAAGATTGGATCTTATCTTGAAAGAAAGTGCTTTTGCCTGAGAGATCAAAGCAGAGAAAGAGGAGAGGAAAGCCTGATAGGTTAGGAGGTCGTCATGGTGTTTGGATTTCCACCGTTTCCGCTCTGCTGCCCGAAGGACGGTTCTATTAGCACGCAGTGCGTCATTTAGCCAGGGAGCAGGAGGGGACTGACGAGCTTGCCGAGATGTGAGAGGACAGAGAGAGTCCAGAGAGGATGAGAGAGTAGAGAGGAGAGTTTCTGCAGCAGAGTTTGGAGGCAGGAGTTGGAACGACTCAGAGGAAGGGAGGGCTGAGAGCACCGATGAGGCAAAGGTAGAGGGGGAGAGGGAACGAAGGTTACGGCAGACAGGTGCAGGATGAGAAGAGATTAGTATGTTATGTTTGGAAAGGGGTAGAGAGAATGAAATGAAGAAGTGATCGGATGTGTGGAGCGGGTTTACAGAGAGGTTAGAAGTAGTGCAGTTCCTTGAGAATATGAGATCAAGGACATTGCCAGCTTTATGAGTTGGTGGGGATGAAGACAGTGAGAAAGCAAAGGCGGTTAACAGAGATGTTAGTTCGTCTATCTTCCCTGTCTGGAGGTTGAAGTCTCCGAGAAGTACAGCGGGAGGGCCAGTCTCAGGGATGTGTGAGAGGAGATTATCTAATTCCTCCAAGAAGTCCCCAAGGGCCTGGTGGACGGTAGTAGAACACAATGGTTAATTGTATAGGATGGGTTACTGTGACGGCATGGAATTCAAAGGTGGAAGGAGTGAAGTTAGGTAGCTTGAGAGAGGGAAAAGCTCCATTTGGGAGAGAGCAGGAGACCAGTGCCACCTCCTCTGCCAGTGGGTCTGGGTGTACGGGAGAAGGAGTATGCTGTGGAGAGAGCTGCTGGGGTGGATGTTGGATGGAGTAATCTAGGTCTCAGTGAGAGCAAGGAAATCCAGGGACTGCAGGGAGGCGTAGCCAGAGATGAAGTCAGCCTTAGGAACAGCTGACTGGCAGTTCCACAGGCCACCTGAAACTAGATGTTGGATCTCAGTGGAGCATGTGGGATAGACGAGAGCAGGCCGGTTATATCGATTACGAGATACACGGGGCCAGTGATAATTGCGAGAGGACACATGAACAGGAATGGAGAAAATACACATGATTATAGCATGAGGGGCTAAACAACCAAATGAAATAAAACACCAGCGATACTTAGCTTAACTCAAGTAGGATGTGCCTCCTCTTTGCCACCCTCGTGACTCCAGCAGGACTCCAATGTCTTTGTCTGTCTGACGCTCCAGGAAATAGCTACCTAAAATGGAGCCTGATTGCTGAGTTCTCACAGCTGTGGGGCCACGCCCCTCTAATTAGTTAAGTCTCTACAGCTGATGGGCGACAGCAGAGTGGCCCTGCCATATTGTAATGCACGCTTGAGTGCCCGACTGAGACCTGTGTTACAGGTTCACTTGAGCAGATCTGAGATTTAAAATCTCTCAAAAGCGCCGTTTTAGCTGCAATAACTGCAGAACAATTATACAGAGTAGAATAAATGAATCAGAGAAGTCTAATTAAACAAGAATATAACTTACAGTGGTTGCTGCGTCAACAGGTAGTGTCGTCACCTGGTCGAGATGCACACACTCTCTACATTCACCAGTTTTACTAACTCAACGAGAGAGTAATGTCAAATGACAGTACAATTGACCAATCATATCTTCCTTCTAAATGGGTGGGCTTTATTTTCGCGGACTTTATGACAAGTTCCGCCCGCTGTGAAGTCTATGCAAGTGGTGCGTGAGTGACGCGTCCTAAAACCCGGAAGTAAGCTTCGCTCGGATTCCCTCGACACAAAAGCAATGGGATTTCTCCATAGGATTTTGGAAAATAGCTGGAAATAAGGTCTGTGGAAAACGAACCTGTTACATAAATGCACGTTTTGTTCAGCCTGATAATATCCACATGTCTACCCCTACTTTTATTATTTTCGAATCCTAAATGTAATCGATAGATTTATGATCGATAGATTATAATTAGCATAAGTTTGTTCATGATGGCTCACTTCAGTGATTGACATTGTTGCGAAATTATTAACCGAGTCATTTTCAAGATTGAGTTACAATGATAACTGGAGTGGCAAAGTATCAGCTGCATGACCCCGTCATCAAGTGCTTCATCCAAAAGGGACAGGAGGATGGACTTTGTGTTTAAGTGATTTGATCATCAAAAGTAGGCCTAAGTCATTTTCAATGTGGGCCGCCGTGCCGACTATAATTCATTTGTAATTGTTACTTGGCTGTGGGTGCCCTGTCATGATAGGTGTTTGTATAAATGGTGTTGTTTTGTGTGGTAGAGGGTCGCTGTCATTGAGGGCCTAGGTATAAAAGTCACGGCTCGCCACTGGTAGATACAGTAGTTGGCCTCATTCTGTGGCATCATTGGTAAAAATGGCTTGATCTGTGAAGCCCCTGCAGTAATGGGTCCCCCCAGTCTGCTATCGGGGGACTTTATTTGTCAACCAGTGCTTGACCAGACAGTGGCAGCGGCCGGCTCACTTGTGATTGTCTCTTCTCCGGTGGAGCAGACACGTCTGCCATCATTTAGTCTAACTGTTATTCTACGGACGAAAAGTTTATTATTTCACCTGTTATTTTGGCCCTCTTCTCCTCCCGCATTGAACATCGCAGAAACTCCGTTCAAGCATCAAAACGTTCAGCTCGGTCGGGAATCGATGGCTATTACTTTTTTCATTCATAACTTTCATAATTCCAGAGATATAGCCCATAATTCATCACATTTTTAACATTTTAACTTTAACATTGCACAGCTCGTTAAGGCAGAGTGCGTGATGTCACAGCTAGAGGGTAGAAAATCTTGAAATTTCATATATTTTTTTAAAACTGCCATAATTCACAAACCCTACATTCCTGAGACATCATTTTTCATGACAAACGTAGGAAAACATCTCGTAGCTTGAAAAATGACAAATAATTAAACAAAATGCCTCTTGAGGACATGAAGTGACAAAAACTTTCAACATGTCTCCATTAAAGCCCATTGTAATTTCAGGCTGATATTTCTTCACAGCAGCAGCCGCACACCTTTAGTTAAACTGCCAAAAAGGCCACATTATTGACCCGAAAGTACACAAAAATTACACTTCAGATACTCAACTTCCTTGACATGCTTCACGTTTTGAAATTTCACTGATATCTGTTACGGTTCTTTGACAAAACGTTCACATGTAACAGGTTTATCTCTCATTCAGAACAATGGAAACCTTTGATCTCTGCACACGTCTTTAGCACCTGTGTCATGGAACACGATGATGTCATAACATACAGGTGTTCCGGTTTGAGCTAATGAGGTGGTCACTGGAGTTTAACAGACTGTCTGAGCCTATTCTTTTCTGTCTGATGGAGACTTCATACTGACTTCAACATGTTCCACCTATTTTATACATTATTGGTGACACACAGCTGTCGCCCTTAGCTCAAATATAAACACCTGTGTCATGGGAACACAATAATGTCACATTGACAGGTTTGGTAACGATGCAGCCATCAACGCATCTAAGCGTATTATGGGGGTGTCATCAAATGTCGTTGCCATGGCGACAGACCACCTCGCCATGAAACACGATGTCGCTGTAAACTCCAATGGACACGGTCAAATCGTCCCCCGAATCTTCACTTGTATATCACCGGTCCATGCCTCAACAGCTCTACGCCAAATCTGAGATCTCACCATGTGCCGTTTCCATGGAAACGCATCCCTCGCCCTAAAACACGATGTTGTCGTGATACCTATGCAAATGGTCTAAAACAGCACCAGACTTCAGATAATGGTTAATGGTCCGGCCCTCAACAGCTCTGTCAATTATGGGGTGTCATCATATGCCGTTTCCATGGAAACGCATCCCTCGCCATGAAACACAATGTCGCTTTAACTCCAATGGACACGGTCCCGATCGCCCACAAACTTCGCTTATATATCACCGGTCCATGCCTCAACAGCTCTACGCCAAATCTGAGATCTCACCATAGGCTGTTTCCATGGAAACCCATCCCTCACCATAAAACACGATGTTGTCATGATACCTATGCAAATAGTCCAAACACCACCAGACTTCAGATGACAGTTAATGGTCCAGTCCTTAACATGTCTATGTGCCATTAGTGAGTTTTCCTCAAAAGCTGAAAATGGTCAAAAAGTGCTAAAACTTCACATGTGTGCCAACAGTCCAGCGGTGAAGATATCTACAGGACAGTTTTGAGATTTCTTCAAATTCCGTTGCCATGGCAACACGATGCTCGCCTTGAAACACGGTTTTTTTATAACTTCAGTGAAAATACTCCAAACAGCCCAAAACTTCACAGGTTTGTTAACGATGCAGCCATCAACGCATCTAAGCGTATTATGGGGTGTCATCAAATGCCGTTGCCATGGCGACAGACCACTCGCCATGAAACACGATGTCGCTATAACTCCTATGAAAATGTTCAAAAAGTGCTCAAACTTCACATGTGTGCCTACAGTCCAGCCGTGAAGACATCTAAGGGACATGCCATTGCCATGGCAACACAATGCTCACTGTGGAGGAAACTTCTGTGTAGCAATGCAGTGGGAGTTACCGACTCATGAAGGAGACATGGGACGAGCAGGAGTTTTGATGTCAAACACTGATGTTTATTACAAGTATCGGCCGGAGAAATTCACATCACAATTCACAGCTGCCAGAGGTTCTGACTGCACGGGTGCATTGCCACGTCAATTCTGAATAGCCTCTCTCTCGATAGACCTTTTAACTTGCTTACAGAAAGTGAATCCACATATTGGGGGGCTGACGTAAACATTTGGAGATAGCCCCAACATCTGGAGACACTGAATCACCTGTCAGTGGTGCTTAGAAGCCAGCGTTCTCACAGTCATAAAACCCTCTGAGCCCGGTCATAAAAACTGGTAATATCAACAATAGCTGAAGCCTCCCATTCCTTAAGACAGATAAACAGACTCAGGGTTGGTCGTAAACGTCAACACACAGAAAAGGTTAGACTCCTAGGAGTAAGACAGAATTAATCCCCAACACTCACCATGAAACACGGTTTTCTCATAACTTCAGTGAAAATGGCCCAAAACTTCACAGGTTTGGTAACGATGCAGCCATCAACGCATCTAAGCATATTATGGGATGTCATCAAATGCCGTTGGCATGGTGACAGATAGGCCTGGCCTGCTAAGTGGCCTGCTGGCCTGAGGAATTTCTTTTTTTAATGTATGTATTGAGAACGCAACGCAACGCTGCGCAAATGTGGGTCTGACTCTGCCTCACAGAGGATGACTGGCTGTCTACATGATGTGGCCTGCCGACATGGCCACTTTCATACAGATCATACTAATGCCCTCGATTGGTCTCTGTGTGTCATTGAAGCTCGGGAGGGTGTGTGTGTGTGTGGCGCGAGCAAGCGAGAGGGAAAGCGCGCGCACCGGTTACGTGTATTGTTGTTGTTACCATCCGGTGCTAGCTAGCTGCACTAACAGATATAATGAGCTGTCAACAAGGTGGAGGAGAGTCCTCTCCATTCAGACTGAGAGACTGATAACTACAGCTCAGGTGAGGTAAAGGAGTGTTTAGATAGTTAACTTAGTCTAAGTTCTCTGTGGGTCTCAAACGGTTTGATCACCATTTATGTAAACACATATTTCCATTTGAAGGGGGAGTGATTAGTAAAATATGCATGAATAATAACAAAATAAAATGTTAACTAGGTGAAAAAAGGTAAGATAAACTTTATAAACTTGTTGAGAGCTAAACTAGTCTTTGCTGCTGCCTCAAAGAGGAGCAGGGGGAGAGGAGGGAGACAGGTGAGGCTGATTAAGGAGCCCAGACACACTCACAACTCTAAATAAAACCAAAAACAAATAAATAAACAAGTTTCAATGTTTTTTCATATTGGATATGGTATGTTATTGGTTATGGCCATGTACTTATGATTGTATGATTATTTAAATGTATACAGTTCTGTTTCATATGGGTGTAGTCTCTTTATTTCCGGCCCCCTCAAAGTGCACCAGATTGATGCATTTAAGTCCAACATTTAAAAAAGCATGCCCCCGGACCCCCCTGGGGATTTTAGGTCCACCTCCACTTAAAATATGTTCACATGGATAGGTTCCTAGATGTGCACAGCAACGCCTAAATAGATTTGCACAGCAACACTGTATATATTGACAAATAAATACAGGAAAATGGCACAAAAGAAAACTGGTAGTGGCCTGGCTGGGTGTATAATCCCCGGCCTGACTTATTGTCCCAGTCCCGCCCTGGTGACAGATCATTCGCCATCAAGTTAGTTCAAAAGTTTGCAGTTCAAATATTCTGCTGCTTTTCCAAGCCTTTTTACTTTCTTTTCTTCTCTCATCACACATTAAAGCCCCCGGTGTTCATGTATCATTTCAATCTAAATTCTTCACTTTCTTCTTACACATTACATTTCAGCATAGCAATTCAGCGTCAGCTTTTCAGCATAAAGCATTCCCACTAGCAATTTCTTCAGGAATTGCGTTCTCTAGTTGCAGCTGGTGCTCAGGCCGGGCGTGAATCCCGTCAGCCCTGCCACCATCATTTATTAATGTACACGACTGGACTCAGGACGTCAGGGACGGGGTGCATGAGTACAGAGGCTTGCCAGGAAAAGGGCCACATGTTCTTTCTGGTTGATAGTTGATAGTTTCCTGTACAATGAAGAACCATCATGGTGAAAGTGTCTGAAAAATATCAGGCACTTCCACCATCATGGTAAAGGGAAAGATGGCATGATTGTTCTGATAAAATGATTGTCACAGAGGTGGGGGCTCCACATTAAGTGGGTGAGCAGGCAGAATGTTAAATGAGGCTGTCAGGAAGTCCTCGTCCTCCTGCGTACTTTTTCAGGGGTTTTTTCTACACTGTCTGTACAAAAGCAGTCTGGCTAAAGATTTCCTTGACAAAGCTGAAGCTTTAAGCAGGCCAATCACTGATGCCACTCTCCTGACGGAACAGCCTTTTGCAAGTTCCAGTCTGAGAGCTATCAACCATGACACTGTTGGAACATCTTTAGATTACTGCTTTGGCATTTACGGAGAAGCAATTGTCATAGATGTGTGCTGCAGGCATGTTTTCAAAAGGAGCAGTATTAGTATATAGTATAGTAAAAGCTAATTGTTTGGAGGTAATCCTCTGCTACAAGCCTCATTGCACCTCAGATACACAAATGGGGGATACGCAAGTGCTGTTTTTGCCATAGGGATTCTGCTCAGTGAATCAAAATGCCATCTTCCATCTTTCACTGCACAGAGATTGCCATCGCACAAAACTAGAGCTGGCTTCCAAACACTGCTGAATCACCGGACCGATACGCTTCACTGTAGAGCTGGGTTTGTTGTTTAACGTATCAATCACAGTGTCTCAAGGGAACAGCTTTCTGAGCAAATTAAACTGAGTTTTGGCTTGCTCTGGCAGAGAGCAGCCGACACATTTCCTCAGTGAGGCTGTGAAACCGAAGATAAAGACTATAGACTGCATACTTACCCACATATGCACACATCAGTAACCTGCATTTTTTTAATACAGAGAAACAGAAAGCCAGGTCACATATCTGTCTGGATTGGTATTCACCACTAACAACTGGAATGTTAAGTATAAGTGTAGCTAAATAATGTTTACAGTCTATAATAGATGTATTTCCATCTATGGCTTAGTGGTTTAAGGTTTATCCATAAACTATTTACGGGATTAATGTATTTGGAGTAGGGCTGCCCTCGACTAAAGATTTAAAAAATCGTCAATTTAGGTGATTAGTCCACTAGTCGTTGCACGTATATGATAGATTCATATTATTTATTTTTATAAAATGGTTTCAGTTTCAAGGGGCTGATAAAGAACGTTATAATAATAGCATTGTACATTGTGCGTCACATAAAATAAAAAATAAAACTGTAATAACCTTGAAATATAAATTAAATGTTACACGTACACTGAAAAAATGGGGAGTAAGATTTACTTCATCTAGGTAATAATTTGCACTCAAGTAGATTTTACAGCATATATTTCAAGTACACTTACAGTTAAGAAGTGTCTATAACTAAAGGTAACTCGCATAAACTTTACTGTCAATTGTCTGTCTTTGTTAGTAACTGTTCATCACTATTCCATAGTCATTTCTACTTACAATACCTTTGCACCTAATTACAAATCTCCAGTCAAAATGTGTGGCTTTTCAGGTTGTTTTTACTTACTATTCTTTACTTTTTATTGCAAAAATATTTACATGTAATTTCTTCTACCTTTAACATCACAGCTCTATATGCATTAGTTTAAAAAAGAATCTTATTTTTACACAATCTTACATTAAGGCTACTACAAAACATGAAACAACAAACACTTTTAAACAACATCAACTTTATTTCCTCGTGTTTTAAGCAACAGCTTACAAAACATTCAATATATATTTAAAAATGTTAAAGTACAAAATCGTGAATACATTTTTCTAATTAAATAAAAACATGTTAGTATATTTTTAGCTGACAATTGTTTGTCTTACTCAAAAAATCAGTTTTTGGGTAAACCTTTAATCCAACATTTTTAACTATGAACTAACTAAATGAACTGAAGTTTCACTGGCATGACTAAATTCAATTTCTTTTGAATAACCTCTTTTAAGCACGGCTCAAATTTACAAACACATTTTAAGAGAATGCCTCACATTTACATTCTAGTCTAAAAAACAGGGAGTTAAATCACGGGGAGAGGTGAGAAAAAACGTAATAACTTCAAAGATGCCGAAAATGTATCTGTAATGGCCGGTGCATTCAATTATAATTTTAGTTTTGTCAGTAAAAATAATGTTGTTGTATGCATTTCAAAGCTTACCCCACTTATTTTTTAGCCTACAACCCCGCCTTTTTCCCTCAAATATCTTCCGCAGTTTCATCAAAAAGGTTCGCTCCAGATGAAGGGTTGTTATCCTTCTGAACTCCTCTTTGATCTTAAACAAAAGGGTGATACAAAAAAAACCATGTCATTAATGTAATGCAAAAAATATGATTTCCTAGCTTTCCTAGTGTGAGACTGAATTAGCAAGGTGATAAATAAAAAATGGGAAGTGAGTGTATCTTGTTAATACCTGCAACATATACACAAACAGCTATCACAGCACCAGGTAGAAAAACACATGAAAGCTAGATTTACCTGATGTTCTGAGAACAGTGCAGGCCAACTCTCTATGAAGTCTTGGACTGCAGGGCAATGCTCGACAACTTGTAGTCTTCGATATGAGAAAGAGCTTTCCATTTTCTCAGCAACAATCTTCTCATTGTTTTTCTTCTTTATTTCTTTCATTAAGTCTACTCTCTCCTTCTCCAAAGTGTCCTTTGTCTCCCCAAATGGCAGCGGTGGTAGGTAGTTTACTTCAGCCTTTTGATGCCTTTTGGACCCTTTGCATTTGACTTCTGCCTTTTATGTGAGTTCATCTCCAGGTCTGGACAGGCAAGTTCACGGCATCTCAATTTTGCCCGGTAATTACCCATTTTTTATTGTATCCTTTGTTGCCAACCATATATGCCATTAAAAGACCCGGGTTATTTGAGGCATGGGTACTTCTCTACCAAGGCTTCTGCCAAAGCTAATACTTGGACACCGTCAGGGTATGCGGGATAAAAATATTGTCTCTGCTAATTTTTCAAGTATGCTACCCGTCCGCCGAATATTGGTACAAAATTGTCCAAATTATAGTAAAGACCGCATTCATTTAGCCTTTTTCCTGCAATACCCGGCATTTCAGTTGATCCCACTAGATGGCGCACTCTAGACACAATTGACCTTTGCTGGAGTCTGGTCTATTCTCTGGCCCCACTCGGCAACCCGGCAAGATCTAAGAACCACATATTTCATGCTTACATTGGAGGGGGCGAGATTAACCTGAGCAATAACAGTTCATGGCGAGTACGGTGAATACAAGTTGTAACAAGCAGTAGCGCTGAGCAAAGTGACTAGAACGCGACCACACATTTGTAAAAAAAAAAAAACACACTTTATAAAGTCAGGCAAGACTAACCAGGCTTCGTGTGATTCTGTTTATTTGTACCTTACTTTGACCATCCATTCGCTGTTATTGATCATTGTGGAGACAGACGTTTTGTTTTGTATTATAGCAGCTATCGGATGGAATCAATACATGGGCTGCACAAGTTGTCATGTCCGACTATCACAAGTAGAATCATAATGAAAAATACGCCGGTAAAATGTGCCTGTAGAAAACGGCTTATGCCACAATAGGATGGCAACAACAAGTAGTCAAGATAGTCAGTTTAGCTTTGGTTGCTATGCTAACATCACCCATTTTATACCAGAGAAACTTTCATAACAGCGTTGTGATGCCAAACAGCGTCAATTCAGACTGAAACACATTCACTTATGGGGAAGTGGGGATATGTATCAGCTGCTTGTGTGACAGTCAGACAGTGAATACTTTACAGCGGACGCTGCCGCGTGAGCTAACCCGGAGCTAACGGGAGAATAAACTCCGGAGGAAGAGCAGCACTGCAGCGGTCGGTAAATGCCGCTGAAACACCTTAATAAACAATGAACCACGGCACTCCACACCACGGAGAAAAGTATAAGGTTGGAGAAGTCGTTATTTAATTTAATCTGGCTTCGTATGATTAAAAGCAACACGATCATCGACCCAACGCAGTCCCCCATTGTTGTTGTTGTTGTTGTTGTAGTGAGCGCCGCAACGCCGTTGGGGAGAAAATCAGCTAAGTAAACGGTGACGTCAAAACGGGGGCTGAAAAGAAAAACCGGTTCCGAACCAGAAAAGCTTTAGCACGGAGCTAGAACGGGAATTGCGTTGGTGTGAAAGCCCTATCTTCGGTTCTTTGGAAAAAAAAGAAAAGGTAAATTAACTAAACAACAAATTAAATAAATAAAGGCCTGGATGGCGCTAAACTTTTTAAATATAAATGAGAGCAAAACGGAGGTCATTGTTTTTTTTTATTTATCCAGGAATGTCCCATTGAGATACAAGATCTCTTCTTCCAGGGAGTCCTGACTCCCTGGTGATGTCCCTTCCATTGACCTGGGATCCCTGCAACCGTATGCAAAACCCATGGTCACAAATCTGGGCGTCAAAATTGGCAGTGCTTTTAAATTGGATAAACAAATCAACTCAGTGGTCAACTCCAGTTTTTATCACTTGAGGCTCCTGTCCAAAATGAAACCAGTTTTTATCCTTTTTAGACTTCGAGCGTGTAATTCATTCCTTTGTTTCTACGCGTCTAGATTACTGTAATGCACTTTATGCCGGCCTAATCAAGACCTCACTGGCATGCCTGCAGCTGGTACAAAACGCTGCGGCTCGGCTGCTTACAGGAACATGCAAGCATGAACACATCACACCAATTCTGGCTTCCCTCCACTGGCTTCCTGTCCATTTTAGAGTTAATTTTAAGATTTTATTGTTTGTTTTTAAATCGCTTAATGGGCTGGCCCCTCAGTACATCTCAGACCTTCTACAGGTGTACACCCCCTCGAGGGCTTTGAGGTTGGCTGATCAGCTGCTGCTGGTAGTCCCAAAAACTAGGAAAAAGACCAGGGGAGACCGAGCCTTCTCAGCGGTAGCCCCCAGGCTCTGGAACGACCTGCCCCCACCTGAAGACCCACCTCTTTTCCCTCGCTTTCGAGTCAGTTTGAGCTATGTTTTATCGATTGTTATGCTTTTATTTGTCTGTCCATAGCCCTTATGTGCCTTTTTATCTATTCTTATGTATGCCTTTTTATCTATTCTTATGTGTGCCTTTTACCTATTATTGTAATATTATATTTTATTATAATGTTATGTCTGCTGTGAAGCACTTCGGTAAAACCATCTGTTTTAATAAGTGCTATATAAATAAAGTGGATTGGATTGGATTGATGAAAACCCGTGCCCGGCAACTTGAAAGACTCTGCAATAAAACCGGTCTCACGATTCATTCTCAAACCTACAAGGACCACCTACAGCAATACAAAGATGCCCTCTACCATGCCCGCACCACCTACTACTCTCAGTTAATCCACTCTGGCTCCAGAAACCCCAAAACACTCTTCTCCACAATAAACAAACTCTTCAGCCCCCTGGACACCACCTCTCAGTCATTCACAGTCGACAAATGCAGCTCTTTTCTCAAAAAATGTCAAAGCAAAATAGACAACATTTACAGCAGCTTAACCACCACCACACCAGCTCCCCCTCAGGCCACCTGCCCCCCCTTATCCTGCCATCCCCTGTCCCAGTTCTCCCCTGTCTGACCTCTCTGATCTCCTCACAGGAATGAAAACTGCCACCTGCACCCTGGACCCCACCCCCTCCAGCTTTGTTAAGGCCTGCCTTCCCACTCTCTTCACTCATCACTACAACAATCAACTCCTCCCTGTCTTCTGGCATCGTCCCACCATCCCTCAAAATAGCTGCTATCACCCCTATTCTGAAAAAACCCGGACTCAACCCTGACAACCCTAATAACTTCAGACCAATCTCGAACCTACCCTTTCTGTCAAAAGTTCTGGAACGCGCTGTAGCGTCACAACTCCAGCATCACCTCTCCACCAATAACCTCTATGAAACTTTTCAATCCGGATTCCGCTCAAACCACAGTACCGAAACCGCACTCCTCAAAATCACAAATGACCTTCTCCTCTCCTCCGACGCCGGTAACCTCAACATCCTCATCCTCCTTGACCTCAGCGCTGCCTTCGACACCATCAATCACTCCATGCTCCTCACCCGTCTTGAAACCACCTTCAACATCACCGGCACTGCCCTCTCTTGGTTCACCTCATACCTCTGACAGAAACCAGTTCATCTACATCAATAACTGCAAATCCCCCACCGCTCCTCTCCCCCAAGTTTCCCCCAAGGTTCACTTCTCGGCCCCCTCCTCTTCATCCTCTACCTGCTTTCCCTTGGTCACTTCATCCACCGTTATGGACTTAAATTCCACTGCTTTGCCGACGACATCCAGCTTCTCATCTCCACCAAGTCCATCTCCACTGCTACCCACTCCATCCTGACAAACTGCATCACTGAAATCAAATCCTGGCTCCAACAAAATTTCCTCAAACTCAACTGCGATAAATCTGAAATAATAATCATTGGACAAAAAAAGCTCACCACATCTATCCATAACTTCACCCTCAACATAGACGGCTTCCCAGTTCAAACCTCCCCTCACATCCGGAACCTACGCATCATATTTGACCAAACCCTCTCCTACAACAAATCAATCAAACAGATCACCAAGACAGCCCACTTCCACCTCAAAAACATCGCCCGTCTACGTCCATCCCTCTCCCCCACTGCTGCCGAAACCCTCATCCACGCCTTCATTACCTCCCATCTGGACTATTGCAACAGCCTCCTCTATGGTTCACCTGCAAAAATCCTCAACAAACTTCAATACATCCAGAACTCCGCCGCCCGTCTACTCACCCACACTAGAATCCGTGAACACATTACCCTGTCCTCATCAAGCTCCACTGGCTCCCCATCCCCCAGATAATTCAGTACAAAATCCTCCTGGTGACATACAAAACCCTCCATAACCTGCCCCCATCCTACCTGACTGACCTCCTCCACAGACGCACTCACACTCGCTTCCTCCGCTCTGCTGCTGCCAACCTCCTGTCCCCCCTCCACCCGGACCAACCTCAAGTCCTGGGGCAGCAGAGCCTTCTCCGTTGCTGCACCCACCCTCTGGAACTCACTACCCCAATCCGTCAAAGATTCAGCATTCAAAACATCACTGAAAACCCACCTGTTCAACACTGCATTCAACCACTGACCACCCCCCCCCTCCTATTTTCTGTTTTGTTTATCTCTTTTTGTATTTTTCTTTGTTGTTTTTTTATTCTCTGTCAAAGCGTCTTTGAGTTTCTAGAAAAGCGCTATACAAGTATAATTTATTATTATTATTATTATTATTATTATTATTATTATTATTATCTTGACAAAACTTAAACCATTATCTTCATCTGGAAGGAGAATGGTGTTTCTGCTGTGACACACTTCACAGTGCATATTTAACACTTTTGAGAAGATGTCATTAGAACGGCCTAAATAATATATTAATGAGTGCAGTTTTTTTTTTTTTAAAACAAACTGTAAAACTTTGACTCATTTAGAGGTACTTTCAGTCCTGAGAGCACAGCCTTACTTATACACTGTGGCCAGTATACAACAGGATTGCAAATTCTGTCTGCTTATGCAGCGAGGTATAGAAACTGTCTGATTTAGTTCCACCCGCCTGTGTGCCAGTAAAAAGATCTTGGAAGCAATATCTGATGACACAGTTTCACAAGAATAAAATAGATAGGAGGTGCTGGTTTTCTTACCCTGCTCTCTAAATGTAACAGGAAAACTTGAGGAACAGATTCAGGTACCTCTTATCATTCAGCTGGTGAGACCATTCTCTGTAAATTGTGTGTCTTAGAAATAGATTGGTGTCTTCCTTATTATGAGCTCTTTGGAAGGAGAGAGACACAGAATGACATTTAAACATAATCCCAGTTGCTCAAACAGAACGGCTCTGTGAATAAAATCCCCGCTGTGTGCAGGGAGGCTGTCATTTACCCAGCATGGGATGTGACACTTGAGCGAGTTCAGCAGGTCTCATCTTTATTGATGGGTTGTGACATTTAAAAAAATGGTATTAGTTAATGTTTTGAATCTGCACTGTTCAATACTGTGACTGTTAGAATATATAGTCTCATTGAGGTGCCAGAGTGAGCAACATGCAAACGGTCCTGCTGGGATTTATGGAGTGGAGGGAAGCTCAACATTCATCACTCCAGTTTAAGGGAGTATGTTGTAGGTATGTAGGACGCATTCAGTGATGGTGTTACATTAGTCTTTGCGCTTTTTTAATCCAATGTATTTACTTAATTCAACATCCCTTTATACTGCGTATCATGTCCACATCCTTTGATGGTATGGAAAGCATCTCCAGGCCCTGTTTCAAAAATGTTTCTACATTTTTGTCTCTGTGTTCCCGGAATGGTTCTTTTGAAGCTGATGCCTGTGGAGATGAGTTCTTTGTCCCACGTTTTGCTGTAGGCGTGGGATAGTTTAGCCTTGGAGCAAAGACAAGCCTTGATCCCAAACACAATGATTACAATGCTTGTTCTGTTTCTACTGTGGAACAGAGATCTAAAGGTGAACAAGCTAGAATTTCATAATGTGAGATCAGTCTTGAGTCGGCATTTCTATTTCTATGCTGTGCCCATCGAGGCTGTTCGATCTGAATATCAAAAGCATGCTGCTGTTTCAATGCTAAAGTACAGTATAAAGCAGCTTTTCTGAAACGGTAGATTAGGCTACACTTCATTCTCTAGGCCCAGGTCTAACATGTTTACTATTTAAATGTCCCGTATTATACTATATTTGAGTAATATATTATAGGGCCATATCTTCACAAAACATGTCTATGAAGTGTTTTGCTCAAAATACCAAACAGATCACCCATTGTAGCATGCCTCATACCCCTCTATTTCAGCCATGTTACTAAAGTGCTGATTCTGGGTCTGTAGTCAGGCTGACCCACTCGTTCCACAATGATCTTAAAAGCAACATTTGTGCTTTTTCTGGCTGTGGGCCAGGACAATAACTACATTGGGATGCCCTTTTTACTGAGTTGACATGAGGCCTCAGAGGGCAAATTTGGTTCTGTTCTCTTTCAGCCTCCTGTAGCGTTAAACATGCCTTAATGTAATTAATGTTAGGCAATGGATCTTGGCCATGTTCTTTAGTTCTCCTACTGGACTAGAATATTCAATGGCTTACCATACTACACATGAAACCATCCTTATCCATCCTTACTGGACCAGTCTATGCAGGTTTAGAGTAGACAAGCTTTCTCAAAACATCAATAAAGCAGAAATTATTCCAGTGATACATTGATTTGGTCCATATTAGCCCAACATATCCCTCTGCTGCCTTTGCAATTCCTTTTAGAAGTCCAGCCTACACAGTGTTCAGTGTTTCCCCTACCATTGTCTTGGAGGGGTGCTGCGCCCCTCCAACGGAGCCCTGCGCCCCCCCTGAAATTCAAGGTGTTTTAAAATGTTATATATACAGTGGGGCAAAAAAGTATTTAGTCAGCCACCAATTGTGCAAGTTCTCCCACTTAAAAAGATGAGAGAGGCCTGCAATTTTCATCCTAGGTACACTTCAACTATGAGAGACAGCATGGGGGGAAATAATCCAGGACATCACATTGTAGGGTTTTTAATGAATTAATTGGTAAATTCCTCGGTAAAATAAGTATTTGGTCACCTACAAACTCCACTATGGCCAAGACCAAAGAGCTGTCAAAGGACACCAGAAACAAAATTGTAGACCTGCACCAGGCTGGGAAGACTGAATCTGTAATAGGTAAGCAGCTTGGTGTGAAGAAATCAACAGTGGGAGCAATTATTAGAAAATGGAAGACATACAGGACCACTGATAATCACCCTCGATCTGGGGCTCCACGCAAGATCTCACCCCGTGGGGTCAAAATGATCACAAGAACGGTGAGCAAAAATCTCAGAACCACACGGGGGGACCTAGTCAATGACCTGCAGAGAGCTGGGACCAAAGTAACAAAGGCTACCATCAGTAACACACTACGCCGCCAGGGACTCAAATCCTGCAGTGCCAGACGTGTCCCCCTGCTTAAGCCAGTACATGTCCAGGCCCGTCTGAAGTTTGCTAGAGAGCATTTAGATGATCCAGAAGAGGATTGGGAGAATGTCATATGGTCAGATGAAACCAAAATAGAACCTTTTGGTAAAAACTAGACGTGTTTGGAGGAGAAAGAATGCTGAGTTGCATCCAAAGAACACCATACCTACTGTGAAACACGGGAGTGGAAACATCATGCTTTGGGGCTGTTTTTCTGCAAAGGGACCAGGACGACTGATCCGTGTAAAGGAAAGAATGAATGGGGCCATGTATTGTGAGATTTTGAGTGACAACCTCCTTCCATCAGCAAGGGCATTGAAGATGAAACGTGGCTGGGTCTTTCAGCATGACAATGATCCCAAACACCGCCCGGGCAACGAAGGAGTGGCTTTGTAAGAAGCATTTCAAGGTCCTGGAGTGGCATAGCCAGTCTCCAGATCTCAACCCCATAGAAAATCTTTGGAGGGAGTTGAAAGTCTGTGTTGCCCAGTGACAGCCCCAAAACATCACTGCTCTAGAGGAGATCTGCATGGAGGAATGGGCCAAAACACCAGCAACAGTGTGTGAATATAATAATATAACAAAGTATTGAGATGAACTTTTGTTATTGACCAAATACTTATTTTGCACCATAATGTGCAAATACATTCTTTAAAAATCAGACAATGTGATTTTCTGGATTTTTCCTTTCTCATTTTGTCTCTCATAGTTGAGGTATACCTAGGATGAAAATTACAGGCCTCTCTCTCATCTTTTTAAGTGGGAGAACTTGCACAATTGGTGGCTGACTAAATACTTTTTTGCCCCACTGTATATGTATATATATATATATATATATATATATATATATATAGCACCAAATTGCAATTAATCTATATCTACTGTCACTTTTCACGTTGAACATGTGCTCTTTTATTAAATAAGCTAAACACTTTAATTGTAAGTTGTGAGTTTAGTGTTTTTGACCCTAAGAAACACTGATGCATTAATCAATAACAATAATCCACAACTCCTCTCTCTGCTCCAGAGGATTTAATAAAAATATATCCCAATATATATATATCCCCCCCACCCCCCCAAATGTCTCTGTCAAAAAATAGAAAAGTGGACGATTTTCCAAGAAAAATGGACTGCATCCTATTTTTTTTTTTTTTACAGAGGTAAATGGAAAACCTGTATGCTTGGTGTGTTTGCAGCAAGTATATATATAATATATATAATAATATAATATTCACCGCCATTATGAGACTCACCATGGAGAGAAATACGACTGCTTGCAAGGACAACGGAGAAAAGAAAAGATAAATGACCTGCTATCAGGTCTAAAGCTACGCTACGCTGACGACACTCAGCTCTATCTCAGTACCTCACCATCCGCCCAGCTACCTCCACAGTCTTTGGTCAATTGTCTGCATGCAATAAAAACCTGGATGACAGCAAATCTACTCAAACTCAACAGTAAGAAGACTGAGCTCATGGTTGTGGCCCCCAAAGCACTGCTCCGGAAGGTTGGGGATCTCCTCCTCCACATTGACGGCTGTTCCATCTCCCCGTCTCCCGAAGTCCGTAACCTGGGTGTCATCCTTGACTCCACTCTCTCATTTCAGTCACATATCAAATCCGTCACTAAATCTGCCTTCTATCACCTCAGGAACATCTCCCGTCTACGACCATCACTCTCTGATTCCGTGGCCGAGACCCTCATTCATGCATTTGTCTCCTCCCGGTTAGATTATTGCAACGGAGTCCTGTTCGGGGTTCCCAGTAAAGCCCTGGACAGGCTCCAGTATGTGCAGAACTCAGCTGCCAGGGTGCTCACTCACACCAAGCCCTGGCAGCACATCACCCCCCACCCTGATCCACCTCCACTGGCTCCCAGTCAAGCACCGTATCACTTATAAACTCCTTCTTCTGACTTACAAATCCCTCCATGCCCTCGCCCCCCAATACCTGTCTGACCTTCTCCGCTACCACACTCCATCCCGGAACCTAAGATCATCTGGACAGGATCTCCTCTCCACCCCCCGCACCAGGTTGCGGACTTTCGGTGACAGAGCCTTCAGTGTGGCATCCCCCACCCTCTGGAACTCCCCCCCCCCCCCAAATCCGCAGTGCCCCAACCCTGGACAAATTCAAAAAAGCCCTCAAAACGCACCTTTTTACTAAGGCTTTCCCCACTGTATAGATAGTTTAATAGGTTTATTTTTCCGCTACATCACCCCCCCCCCCACCCCCCTTAACCTGTCTGCCTCTTTCCCCTACTCCCCCCCCCCCCCCCCCCCCCCCCCCCCCTACCCAAATTGTAAAGCGACCTTGGGTTTCCTGAAAGGCGCTATAAAAATATTATTTATTATTATTATTATTATTAAAGAAACAACAGGCTGTTTTCACCCGGAGCCGAGATATAAGTGACGCAGCAGTGAACGCCAGCTATCTCATCGCTAACGAAATAGCATCAGCCTCAAAGGAGTACTCGAGTGCCGATTTTCGGGACTCGTGACTTGACTCGGACTCGCACACTGATTGACACGACTCGGACTCGGACTCGTGAATTCTCACGCACGATGACTTGGACTTTTACATTACATTACATTGCATTTGGCTGACGCTTTTATCCAAAGTGACTTACAATAAGTACAATCGACCAGGAAGACACAACCTCGAAGAAAACAGAATCATATAAGTACATCAGGTTTCATAGAGCCAAACATTTCAAGTGCTACTCAACTGGCTATAGATAAGCCAGTCCTTTATTAGTATATAAGTGCTCTGTTAGCAGTTCATTGTTTGTAATTATATCGCTCGAAGTGGAGTCGAAAGAGATGAGTTTTCAGTCTGCGCCGGAAGGTGTGTAAGCTTTCTGCTGTCCTGATGTCAATGTGGAGCTCATTCCACCATCTTGGAGCCAGGATAGCAAACCCACGAGTTTTTGCTGATGGGAACTTGGGTCCCCCACACAGCGAGGGTGCAGCGAGTCGTTTGGCTGATGCAGAGCGTAGTGCACGCGCTGGGGTGTACAGTTTAACCATGTCCTGGATGTAGGAAGGCCCAGATCCATTCGCAGCATGGTACGCAAGTACCATTGTCTTGAAGTGGATTCTAGCAGTTACCGAAAACCAGTGAAGGGAGCGGAGTGGTGTGGGAACATTTAGGAAGGTTGAAGACCAGACGAGCCGCTGCATTCTGGATGAGCTGCAGAGGTCGGATGGCACATGCGGGTAGACCAGCCAAGAGGGAGTTGCAGTAGTCTAGGCGTGAGGTGACGAGAGCCTGGACCAGAACCTGCGTGGCTTTCTGGGTCAGCTGGGGAGGTATCTTCCTGATGTTGTAAAGCGTGTATCTGCAGCAACGGGTTGTAGCAGCGATGTTTGCATTGAAGGACAGGTTGTTATCTAGGATCACACCCAGATTCCTTGCAGTCTGAGTCGGGGAAACAACAGAGGTGCCGATGTTGATTGTCAGGTCAAGAGTGGGACAATCTTTTCCCGGAAGGAAAAGCAGTTCAGTCTTGTCCCGGAAGGAAAAGCAGTTCAGTCTTGTCAAGGTTGAATTTGAGGTGATGAGCAGACATCCACTGAGAGATGTCAGCTAGACAAGCAGAGATGCGTGCGACGACCTGGGTCTCTGAGCTGAGTTTCATGGCACGAAATGCGCTCTCCCGTATGCCCTTTTTACTCTGGACTCGCTAATATCGAAGGATCGGAGCAGCCCCGCCCCCCTGAGGAGCGACGCGTCCAGAGCCCATGTGAAAAAAATCATCTTCCAGACTGTTAATATTGTTACTGCTTTTACTCTCTGGTAACATTAACATTAACCCTGGTCCTGAGTGTTTCTCTGCTTCCCTGCATCATTTGCCAACTCCAAATGAGTTTAGCTGTAGGCAAGGATTGGGTTTTCTGCATGTTAATGCTAGAAGCCTAGTGCCCAAATTAGATGTTTTCAAGACCTGGTTTTTAGTTGCTAAGCCTGATATTGTTGTAGTTTCTGAAACCTGGTTAAAACCGTCTGTCACTGACACTGTTATTCACATTGATGGATATAATGTATTCAGAGCAGATCGTAAGGGCAGAGCTGGTGGTGTTGCAATATACACTGCTGAGAAACTACAGTGCTCAGTCCTTCACTCAATTTCAATTCCAAGGCAATTTGAGTTTCTAGCAGTCGAAATAACTATAGCAAATGCTCCTCTCACTGTTATTGGCTGTTATAGGCCTCCATCGGCCATCATGGATGCAACTACTAGCCTTACTGAATTGTTGTCTACGTTTTCTTCTGAAATCATATTATTGGGTGATTTAAATTGGGACTGGTTGAGTGATAAATCTTCACAGTTTAAGCAGGTTTGTGATTCTTTGAACTTAACTCAGCTTATTGATAGTCCCACTAGAATAAACCCTGCCAAATCCAATAACGATACCCTTATAGATGTCATTCTAACAAATGCAGCTCATAAGTATGTGTCTGTTGGTGTTTTTCCTAATGATATCAGCGACCATTGCACTATTGCTTGCGTTAGGAGCACTAAGTTGCCCAAAGCCAAGGGCCTTATTGTGCTCAGGCGCTGCTTCAAACACTTCTCTGAGCAGGCTTTCCTACACGATCTGGCGGAGGTTAAATGGCACTTCATAGCATTAATTCCATCTGTCGATGTTGCAGTCCAATTTCTTATTGATCACTTTTTATCGATTATTAATAGACATGCCCCTCTTAGAAAATGCAGAGTTAAGAATAGGAACACTCCATGGTTTACCAGAGAACTATCTGATCTAATCCATGATCGAAATAAGCAATGGTCCTTAGCTAGAAAGTCTAACACTAGTGATGACTGGCTTCTTTTTCGTGTCCTCAGAAATAAATGTTCAGCCCTTATTAAAAAAGCCAAAGCTGATTACTATCTGAGCTTAACCACTGATTGTTTTAATGACCGTTCTAAATTCTGGAAAACAATTAAATCACTTCAGAACAAGAAGGTTTCTAGTTTCCCAAAAATACTGAAGGTCAGTGATTCTTTTATTTCAGATTCAGATGGTATGGCTAATGCTTTCAATGCTCACTTCAAAAAGGCTGGTCACATTTTTGATGAGCAAAGTCATGACTCTCTAAATGGTCGTACTCACAGCCCTAGTCTAGAGATGAACTCCCCTGTTTTTGATTTAGCTTCTTTCTTGGTCTCTGAAGTCTTACAGGGTTTGCAATCAATTGATCCTAAAAAGTCTGCCGGGCCTGACGGCCTCGACCCGTTCTTTTTAAAAATTGCAGCTCAGATTATTGCACAACCAGTAACTGATATTTTTAATCTCTCCCTGTCCACTCACACACTGCCAGCTGTGTGGAAGCAAGCTCTGGTATCGCCCCTCTTGAAAGCTGGTGATCCCACTGAGTTAAATAACTATCGTCCTATCTCAAATCTTTCTGTGTTATCAAAGATTCTTGAGTCCCTAGTTTCTACTCAGCTAAAACTTTTTTTAAATTCACACAATATCCTTAACCCTATGCAATCTGGATTCAGATCAAAGCACAGTACTGTGACTGCCAGTCTGAAAGTCTTAGACGATATTAAGGCTGCCTTGGATAACAAATCTGTATGTGTTGCATTGTTTGTTGACCTAGCCAAAGCATTTGATACTGTAGATCACCACATTATGTCTAATGTTATGTTGATGTCTCGTTTCGGTCATAATGCCATTTGCTGGTTTCAGAGTTATCTAACCGACCGTACTCAATGCGTCAGGTTGGGTAGCACTGTCTCTGACCCTGTCACCTTGAAGAAGGGAGTTCCACAGGGCTCTATTTTGGGGCCTTTGCTCTTTTTATTATATATAAACAATATTTGTAATCAGATGCAATTCTCTACCTATCATATGTATGCTGATGACACTATTGTGTACTCATATGCTCCTTCTCTGGATATGGCCGTTTCCAATTTAAAATCTGATTTTATCACGCTGCAGCATGCACTTATTGATTCCAAACTGCTTTTGAACAGTAAGAAAACTAAAGCAATGCTTTTTGCTCCCAAGTCAGCGTCCTCTTGCCTCTCCATTGACACCCTTGATGGTGTCTCTGTTGAGTTTGTTGATACCTACAAATATCTGGGCTTCTGGTTGGACAGTAATCTGAACTTCAAATACCATATTGAAGTTCTAACTAAGAAATTGAAATTCACTCTTGGCTTCCTTTACAGACTTAAATGTTGTTTTTCAACTTCATCCCGTAAAAGGTTGGTCTCTGGCTTATTCCTGTCCCAGCTGGACTACGGTGATACCATTTATAGATTTGCCTGTCCCACTGTGTTGGCCAAACTTGACCCACTCTACCATGCTGCACTGCGTTATATATCAAATGCACCCTATAGGACTCATCATTGCAAATTGTATAGCCTAACTGGATGGTCCTCACTTACTGTGCGTAGGATGCGGCATTGGTTTTTATTAATGTATAAAGCCATTTTAGGTAAGCTTCCACTGTACATATGTGCCAGATTTGCTCCAGTTTGTGACTCTTACAACCTCAGATCCAGTGCCTGGATACGGTTCCAGGTTCCTGCTGTGCGGACTGAGGCTGGGAAAAGGAGTCTTTTTTATTATGGTCCTTGGTTTTGGAATGACCTTCAATCACGCCTCAAACTGAGGGCACTTGTCTCTATAGCCTGTTTTAAATTGAAGTTGTCTGAAGTCCTTACTACCAGCTGCTCTTGCAGTAATAAGTAGTACCTTTCTTACTGTCCTAATGTGCACAATGTAGTGACTGCTTTTTTGTCTTTTGTTTTCTTAGTTATGTTCTCTGTATTTTATATGTTTGTGTTATGTGTAACGTTGCTGCCTTCTTGGCCAGGTCAGCATTGAAAATGAGATTCTATCTCAATGCTTTTATCTGGTTAAATAAAGGTTAAATAAAATAAATAAATAAATAAAATAAAAAAATGAGCGGGGAAAGGACAGAATTAATTGGGTGTCGTCAGCGTAGCAGTGGTATGAAAAACCATGCGGGCTAATGACTGATCCGAGCGAGTTTGTGTACAGGGAGAAGAGGAGGGGGACCAAGAACAGAGCCCTGAGGGACCCCTGTAGTTAATTGACAAGGGTCGGACTCGGACCCTCTCCAAGTTACCCTGTAGGTACGGTCTTTGAGGTATGAGGCGAGGAGGGAAAGTGCAGAGCCTGAAACTCCAAGTTCTTGGAGAGTGCGAAGGAGGATCTGATGGTTCACCGTGTCGAATGCAGCAGACAGGTCCAACAGGATGATGACAGTGGAGAGGGATGCTGCTTTGGCAGTGTGCAGTTCCTCAGTGACAGCAATGAGAGCAGTTTCTGTGGAGTGACCTGCCTTGAAACCAGACTGGTGTGGATCCAGAAGGTTGTTCTGATGGAGATAACAGGAGAGTTGTTTAAAGACAGCGCGTTCAAGTGTTTTAGACAGGAACGGGAGGAGAGAGACAGGCCTGTAGTTTATAACATCAGACGGGTTGAGAGTGGGTTTCTTTAGGAGAGGGTTTACTCTTGCCTCGTTAAGACTATTTGGAAAGTGACCAGAAGTTAGAGAAGTGTTGATGAAATGGGTGAGAAACGGTAGAATATCAGGAGCGATAGTCTGAAGGAGGTTTGAAGGGATAGGGTCCAGAGGACAGGTGGTAGGGCGGGCAGAGGTAATGAGGGTAAGAACCTCACTTGGAGAGAGAGGGGAAAAGGAGGTTAGTGTGTGGGTGGAAGGAGGGTCTGGTGACCCAGCGGTGAGTAAAGGTGAGTCAGAAAAAGAAGAGCGAATATCATCAACCTTTTTTTGGTTGATGAAAGTGGTTAACAAAGTCACTTGACAGAAGTGAGGAGGGGGGAGGGGCTTTGGGGAGGTCCAAGAGGGTGGAGAAGATGGAAAATAGTTTTTTGGGATTGGAATAGGAAGATTGGATCTTCTTGGACTCGGACTCGGCTCGGACACTCCTTGGATGACCCGGACTCGGACTCGAGCAAGTTTTCTCTGGAGTCTGATGTCTTCTGTATCCTGGCGTGTGCACCTGCGAGGCGAGTTCACGTACTGGGCGCGCCCCCGCTGCTATACCAGTCTAAAGATGTCCAGAGACACACCCCGCATCGTGCTGTATGCTTTTAAAGATTTCGTTTCCATATTGGGAAAGAGCAGCGCAAAATGCACATTATGTGGTCAGAAGATAGAAGAGAAGACTGGGACAACGTCGAATTTCAATCGACACTTTTCACGGCAGCACCCAGAAAAGTAAGTAGAAATGCTATTGTTAGCTTGCTAACCCACGTTAACGTTAGCCACTAAATTGACTCCACAAAGGTTTTAAGATGTCGGGTTAGATGGAGGTAGGGGTTGATATCACATCCTAGGGACCAAGTGCAGTTTTATTGTCTAGATAGATACTGTTAAAAAGCTATACATGTCCTTGGTGATACTGCAGATGATGAATAGCCTAGCCCTAGCCTACAATGAACGTGAAAATTCTGATCCATAACACATTACTCTAAGGATGGAGTTCATATATATATATATATATATATATATATATATATATATATATATATAGGTAGGCTGTATTGAACACTATCATCAGAGTAATGTGATCAAATCAATAAGTAAAGATTCAGCCGATAACATGAAAGCACATGGCTACTTAACATGCAGAATGTCGTCATTGTGCATGCTAAGTAGCAATGTGCTTTCTGGGGCTTAATCTTTATTGATATCATTTAAACGTTCACTTATTGGTTGTTGGACATTGTGATATTATATTTATTATATTCGCTTTGTGATGTTTTGCCGACTGTGTTGAAATAAATTAACAAAATATTCGTTCATTGCAACACATTTAGAATCATATTACATATTTACACTTGACACATTTTATTGTTTTAAGTGTTCATTGATGTGCATTGTCCCTGCTAAATAAACGATTAAATATCCATTTTTACCATTGGTGGCTTGCTTGGTTTGTGCTTGAACATTCAATTTTTTAAGGCTCAGGATTATGGTTTTGTATTTCACTGTTATATAGCACACTGATAACAATGTTACTTTTAACATTGTTTCTCAATCCTTGAACTCAAACCATATTTGGATGGTCCAAAAATGTATTTAAATTATTATCATAAACATGCCACAACTAGTTGGCAATGGTTGAGGATTAGTAGTTGGGGTAGCCCTATTTTTAACCATACAATTTATTTAGCAATAAGAAAGATCTTTTGAAATTATTTGGCATCAAGAAGCTAAAGTGTGTATTCTTTCTTCCCCTAGGCACCAACAATACCGTGCATCACTTTCCTCCGATGTGACATCGGCTGCTGGGTCTAGTAGTCAGAGTATAACGTCATTTTTCAGTGAAGGACAGCGAAGGATCTATGACCCCAGTCATCCTCGTCAGAAATCCATAAGTGATGCTGTTGTGAAAGACCTTATCATTAAATGCTGTTTGCCTCTCTCCATTGTCGACAACGAGGACTTCAGGCACTTCCTCCATGTCTTAGACCCTCAATACAGGCCAATAGCTAGATCAACCATCTCCTCTGTGACCCCTCTGTGACCATTCCAGGAATGGTCACAGTCCTTAAAGAAAAAATAAAGAGCCAACTAGCAGCAGCATCAAGTGTTGCTGTCACCGCAGACATTTGGAGCGATCGAAAGATGCGGTCATTCCTTGGAGTGACAGCACACACAATGTCTGAAAAAAAGGAGGAGGAGGAGGAGGAGGAGGAGGAGGAGGAGGAGGAGGAGGAGGAGGAGGAGGAGGAGGAGGAGGAGGAGGAGGAGGAGGAGACTGTCGTGCTTCACGCATACACTGCAGTTGGTGATCAAAGATGGTCTGAAAGAAGCCAGTGGGCTGTCAGGTACACTAGCCAAGCTATCCCGCACAGCCAGCCTCCTCCATAGTAGCACCTCATTTAAAGACCGCTTTGAGTCCTGCTTTGGGGATGCCACAATTCCATCAGCAAATGCCACACGATGGAATTCAACTTTAAAGCAGGTAAAGGCGTATGTTAAATTTGACATGCAAAATCTCTCTTATATGTTGAACTCAGAGGGACACAAAGCCCTCATCTTATCCCAGCGAGATTATGCTCAGCTGAAAGAACTCATCGAAGTTCTTGACCCATTCCTGGAGGCAACCGACCTGACTCAGGGAGAGAAAACTGTCACAGCCAGTGTGGTTGTGCCCTGTGTTCTTTCTCTGCACTGCCATCTGCAGGAAATAAGAGGAAGAGTCAGATACTGTGGGCCCCTGGTGAGAGCTCTGGCGAGCTCCTTGAAAACAAGGTTCACAGAGATCTTCCAAGCAGTGAAGATGCCAGGATGCGAGCCAGCTGAAGGAAGAGGTCCCACCAAATTTCCTTTCACAACTGCCTACTTCATAGCATCTGTGTTGGACCCATCGTTTGGTTTCCAGTGGCTAAAACATGATGTGCAGCTGGACAGTGATGACAAAGATCAGCTAATGACTCAGATCATTGGTGAGACATGTTCACTTGTTATATATGTATGCAGGCTCTAACTTATACTAGCCATTATTAATTATAGTTATATGTGTACATGAATGTCTAGAAGTGGTTTATCTGTTTGTAGATATTGGGGTGTGTGTAGCCAAAAAAAGAATTACCCAATTATAAGGCCATTTTTACACATTAGCCTCTTCAAGTAAAACAAATTAACATCATCTATAAATGGTATCACAAACAAAATAATAAGATCAGTAGCAGATGTATTCACAAAAGTATACCCTCTCATTTCAGATTGTATCAAGGCAGAGGGTGAGAAGCAAATAATCTCAACAGCAGACACAGCAGCAGGACCAGAACAAGGTGATGTTCCAGTGTCTCCTCCTGCTCCTGAAGCTCCTCAGAAGAAGCTGAGAATGTTCTCCCACTACAGCAAGACTCCCTCCTCCACCAACAGTCTGGTCTCCACCAGGCTCAGCTGACTGCATACCTCGACTTGATCGACAACCAGGCCTCAGACCCATGCTTCAAGTTTTGGCAACAAAATAAATCCCAGTTCCCTGTCCTCTATCAGGTTGCCACACACGTATTCTCCATCCCTGCTTCCAGTGCACCCATTGAAAGGGTATTCAGTCATGGAGGCATTGTTATGAGGCCTCACCGTGCAAGGTTGAGTTGTTCGATGTTGTCAAATCTGATGCTTTTAAAATGCAACAAGGATGTTTAAGTGTGTGTGCCTGAGTGGGTGCTCATCTGCTCCTGACGCTAGCAGCTAAAAACATATTGTTATGCCAGACTAAAGTTCCCTGCCAGGCTAGAGTGGCACAGTGACGCGTCCTAAAACCCGGAAGTAAGCTGCGCATGGGTTCCTTCGACAAAGAAGCAATGCAATTTCTCCATAGGATTCTGGAAAATAGCTCGAAATAAGGTCTGTGGTTGACACGGATTTAAGAGACAGATCACGTTTTGGATAATCTCCACGTGATCTGTCTCTTAAATGTGTCTCAACCACAGACCTTATTTCAAGCTATTTTCCAAAATCCTATATCCTATGCATTGCTTCTTTGACGAAGGAACCGGAAGAAGTTTACTTCCGGGTTTTAGGACGCGTCACTGTGGCACTCTATTGGAATTGGCCTCATTCGGCTCTGCTGGTGTTGTTTGTGGTTTTCCGTACACCTGTAAGATGCTTTTTAAGTATTCTAAATGCATAATTTCAACTGGGTGTCTGTCCAATAGGGCCACATTATGGTAGGAGAGGGGACCCCATCATTTCACTAACATAGAGAAGAATTGGTTCTATGACTTTGTAATTCGAGCCAGATTCAAATTGGAAATTCACAGCAGTTCAATAGACACATTAGTATACCATGACAGGATAAAAGCAATGTAGAGGAGCTACAGCTACATTTCAACACATATATCCACTAAGATTAACACATGAAGACTTGTGACTCGGACTTGACTTGGACTCTTCTTGGGTAACTTGGACTTGGACTCGGACTCGGACTCGAACACAGGTAATGATGACTCGGACTTGACTCGGACACTCCTTGGGTGACTCGGACTTGGACTCGGACTCGACTACGACTCTCCCTAGGTGACTCGGACTTGGACTCGGACTCGAAGAGTGGGGACTCGAGAGTGACTTGGACTCGTGAATTGGTGACTTGACTACAACACTGCCTCATCGGTGCTCTCAGCCCTCCCTTCCTCTGACTCGTTCCCACTTCTGCCTCCAAACTCTGCTGCAGAAAGTCTCCTCTCTACTCTCTCATCCTCTCTGGACTCTCTCTGTCCTCTCACATCTCGACAGGCTCGTCAGTCCCCTCCTGCTCCCTGGCTAAATGACGCACTGCGTGCTAATAGAACCATCCTTCGGGCAGCTGAGCGGAAACAGTCGAAATCCAAACACCCTGACGACCTCCTAACCTCAGGCTCTCCTCTCCTCTTTCTCTGCTTCGATCTCTCAGGCAAAAAGCACTTTCTTTCAAGATAAGATCCAATCTTCCTATTCCAATCCCAAAAAACGATTTTCCATCTTCTCCACCCTCCTGGACCCCCCCAGATCCACTTCCCCCTCCTCCCTTCTTCCAAGCGACTTTGTTAACTACTTTGAAAAAAAGGTTGATGATATTCGCTCTTCATTTTCCCACTCACCATTACTCACCGCTGTGTCACCAGACCCACAGTTCACCCATACACTAACCTCCTTTTCCCCTCTCTCTCCAAGTGAGGTTCTTACCCTCATTACCTCTGCCCGTCCTACCACCTGTCCTCTGGACTCTATCCCTTCAAACCTCCTTCAGACTATCGCTCCTGATATTCTACCGTTTCTCACCCATTTCATCAACACTTCTCTAACTTCTGGTCACTTTCCAAACAGTCTCAAGGAGGCAAGAGTAAACCCTCTCCTAAAGAAACCCACTCTCAACCCGTCCGATGTTATAAACTACAGGCCTGTCTCTCTCCTCCCATTCCTGTCGAAAACACTTGAACGTGCTGTCTTTAAACAACTCTCCTGTTATCTCCATCAGAACAACCTTCTGGATCCGTACCAGTCTGGTTTCAAGGCAGGTCACTCCACAGAAACTGCTCTCCTTGCTGTCTCTGAGGACAGCCTCCCGGACCTGTCTGCTGCATTCGACACGGTGAACCATCAGATCCTCCTTCGCACTCTCCAAGAACTTGGAGTTTCAGGCTCTGCACTTTCCCTCCTCACCTCCTACCTCAAAGACCGTACCTACAGGGTAACTTGGAGAGGGTCCGAGTCCGACCCTTGTCAATTATCTACAGGGGTCCCTCAGGGCTCTGTTCTTGGTCCCCTCCTCTTCTCTCTGTACACAAACTCGCTCGGATCTGTCATTAGCCCGCATGGTTTTTCATACCACTGCTACGCTGACGACACTCTATTAATTTGGTCTTTTCCCCGCTCAGAAACCCAGGTCGTCACACGCATCTCTGCTTGTCTAGCAGACATCTCTCAGTGGATGTCTGTTCACCACCTCAAGTTCAACCTTGACAAGACTGAACATCTTTTTCTTCCGGGAAAAGATTGTCCCACTCTTGACCTAACAATCAACAGCCCCTCTGTTGTTTCCCCGACTCAGACTGCAAGGAATATGGGTGTGACCCTAGATAACAAACTGTCCTTCACTGCAAACATCGCTGCAACAACCCGGTGCTGCAGATACACTCTTTACAACATCAGGAAGATAAATCAAACAAGTGCAGTACATGCTATGTTATAAAGCCGTGGAGGGCGGGAGTTTATAAACCAAAGAGTTACCGCCCTTACGGGACGCTGTAATAAGTAAAGCGAACGCACCCGCAAGGACACCTGGCCTCCTATTGGTTGAGGGATTTTGACAGGATTGTTGTACAAAAGTTTTGAGGGCGCACAGAATAAATCTGAGAGCAGAAAAAATCTGTAAACAGCAATATATCTGAGTGCAAGCGTACAGTTTGAGCAGAAGCAGAGCAAATCTAAGTGCAAGCAGGCACTATTTGAGTGCTTGGACAGGGTTTGAGGGAAATATATACATAAAGTATGCTCTCAAATTTAAATACCACGCTCTTGAATAAAGATAGGGAATAACCCCCATAATATGGTGGCAACCATTTAATTCCACACGGATTTGTCCGTCACGAGAGTTTTTAACAATGTCGTGGCTTCCTTCCTTGTCTTTCCAACAAGCCACTAGACGCCTTAAACCAGGGATCTCAGACTCCATTTACCTGGGGTTCGCTGGACGTAGAGTCTGGGCAAGTCTGGGCCGCTTTAAGTATTCCACAAAAAATGTATTAAAAAATACAACATTAACAGTTCTTCAACATCTTCTTAACATGAACGGTTCTTCACAACATAACTATTTACAGTTGCTCTTGCCTACTCCTTGCTGGTAGAGACCTGGCAGCGCTTCCTCTCACACAGCTGAGCCACATTTGGTTTGAGGGAGGAAGCAGTTGAAACCCTTAGTATGGCTTGAAGATGTTCATCAGTAAGTCTGGACCTGTACTTTGACTTATTGAAGTTCATGGTGGAGAAGAGCTGTTCACACATATATGTGCTCCCAAAAAGGCACATGGTCCGCTTCAACATCCTGGAAAGCTCAGGGAAGGAGGGGGGCAATTCTCTCATGAACTGTCCAAGCTTGTCTGCTTTCCCATTCACTTCCCTGAACTTGGCTTTGAGCTCAGAATTGCACTGCAGGTCAATGAGCTCCATTTGAAGCACACCAGGGGTATTTTCCACATCAAAGGAGAAGGGGTCTGCAAACATTTGGAAAGTGGCTCTGTGTGTCTTGAAGTCTGCAAACCGCAGATCAAATTCCTCCTGTATCTTCACAATGGCATCAAAATACTTCTCACCACTGAATGCTGTGCCCTTGTCCATGAGAGCCTTGCATGCTGGGAAATGGCAGAGGTTTTTCTGAGGGAGCTGGGCTTTCCATAACATCAGTTTTGTAGAGAATGCTTTGACATTGTCATATGCTGCACTGACAAACTGGCCCTGGCCCTGCAACTTCTTATTCAGTGCATTCAGCTCCTGTGTGATGTCAACAAGAAAAGCTAAGTCCATGAGTCATTTGGGATCACTCAGCTCGGGAACAGCCATCCCACCCTTCTCCAGCATGAATACTTTCAGTTCTGTTCTCAACTCAAAAAACCTCTTCAGGACGTGTCCCCTGCTGAGCCAACGCACCTCTGTGAAGTAGAGAACATCCTCATATTCTGACTCAATTTCCTCCAAAAAAGCACGGAACTGGCGGTGCTTTAAGCCCCTGGATCTGATATGGTTGATGCATTTCACAACAACAGACATCACATTGTCAAACTTCAAGCATTTGCTGCAAAGGGCCTGCTGATGGATAATGCAGTGCAGAGCAATAGCCTCCTCCTCCAGTTTTCTTTGAACAAGTGCCACCAGCCCATTTATCCTCCCTGTCATTGATGGCGCTCCGTCGGTCGTAATTCCAACAAACCTCTTCCATGGCAGACCAATATCCGCAATGGCATCACACAGTTGCTGGAATATCTCCTGAGCGGTGGTCTGGCCATGCATTGGTTTCACTGTAAGCAACTCCTCTGTCCCTTCAAACTTGTCATCAACACCACGGACATACATTGCGAGCTGAGCGGTGTCAGTAATGTCCGTGCTCTCATCAAGAGCCACAGAGTATGCACAGAAAAGTTTGGCTTTGTCGCACAGCTGATCATATATGTCACTTGATAAGTCAGAAATGCGCTCTGCCACTGTGTTAGCTGACAGGCTGATGTTGTTAAACTGACCCTTCTTTTCCAGACAGACTATACTTGCAGCCTACAACATGCACTTTTTTATAAACTCGCCTTCCGTAAACGGCTTTCCCGCCTTAGCAATCATCTCACTCACCACATAGCTAGCTTCGACTGCTAAATCAGCCTCATTGCTTCCTTTATTGAAGAGATTTTGTTGCTTCCATAGAATTAATTTTAGCTCTGTGACTCTTTTCTCTCTCTCTTCTCCCAGGTAATTTGCATACTCTGCATGTTTAGTTGAGTAGTGACGTTTGATGTTATACTCCTTGTATACAGCGATTTTCTCTGTGCATATAAGGCACGTTGCGTTTCCCCTTTACTCGACAAAAAAATATTCAGTCTCCCACTTCTCCTGAAATCTTCTGTGGTCATCATCGACTTTTCTTTTACCTGAAAGTTTTGATGTAGACATGACTGGGTGATATATTTTCCTTCCACTCTGTCACTTTTGGATCACTCTGTGATTGATTCCGCTGCGCGCATTTGATTGACGTGGCGGAGTTCCCTCGGAGGGGGGAGGGGCGAGGGAACAGCACGCAGCAGTTCCCTGCCAGCAGAGGGATCAATCCAAAAATGTAATTAAAATTTGAAAGCGCAAACGTAAACGTGCGGGCCAGATTAACACTATTACATGATATCAACAACGGGGCCATGAGAAACTGTCTCGTGGGCCGAGTCTGAGACACGTGCCTTAAACAGACAGTTCTAACTCGTTTCTTTCCTTTAAATTACTCACAGTTTGAAGTGTTGCATGGCCTCTGATGGTTTAGAAGATGTTGCGATGTGTTTGCTCAAAATAAAATAACAAACTTTTGCACATGCAACAAAGAAAATAGGCCTTTACAATATTCAAAAGAAATAGGCAAAACCCAAATAAAATAACAAACAACTTAGGTATTCTTTCTTTCTTGATAATGCTTATATAACTTCGTAACTTAAAGGGTACTTGTACGATTTGTATGTACGTATGCGTGTACGGTTAAAAACTGTTCCTCGACGGCGTCTCTCCACAGGTTGCCCATCACTGTGGCTTTAGCACTGGCGCCGAAATGTAGTCCTTTATAGTGGGTTGACTACAGACGTCAAAATGATTTGGCCTTTCTTATAAAATCAAAATACTGGCTCTAACAAGCACTTATATACAGGGCTGCACACAACTGGTGCGCAGGTGCGCATGCGCCCCTCCGCCAAAAAAAGAGCACCGGGTCATTTGAAAAAAGGCGCATTTGCGTACCGGGAGAGGGAGACGGAGAGAGAGAGGAGAGAGAGAGAAAGATATTTGCGAGTTGCATATGAACTCAGGGTCGGCCGGTAGCACTGGCGTTATAGATGCTCGCCTAGGGCGCCAGATCTGGGGAAGTGCTGCGCTGGCAGTTCTGGGAGGGAAAAATACATTTTTGACCGTTGGGGCACCGCTCATCCTAATTTTCGGCCTTGATGTAACAATATTCATTATTAAGTAAATGTAACACCCTTTTCACCCCGGTTACACGTTTAATTTGCCCTGTACGATGGGCGCTGTAAGTGATGAAAATGGGGGATGTTGGCTTATCTGGCGCCCGCAGCTCACAGCCAAAATGCGAGTGAGTGAGCGAGGGAGAGAGAGAAGGGCTCACCGCCCGGTGTTATTATTAGAATATGGTGCTAGCTGCTCTAACGGATATAAGAAGAAGATGTTTCTACAATAATGTGGAGGGAGAGTCCTCTCCAGTCAGACTGAGAGGCTGATACTACAGCTCAGTGAGGTAAAGGACTCTGAGTGTTTAGATAGTTCACTTTAGTCTAAGTTCAAACAGTTTGGTCACAATTTATGTAAACACATATTTCCAAGGCACTCCTTTATAATTATTGGGATAAACAGGTTTGAAATCATTCCAATGTATACTATAAGATGGTAACAAAAAATGTCCTTTAAAACTGGAGAGATAAAAAAAAAAATGCATAAATAAATAAATGTTAAGGTAAAATAAGATATGAATGAACAACACAAATAAAATAAGTTACATTAATTTGTTATTGGCTATGGTAGGTTATTGGTTATGTTCACATACTTATTGGATTACATCCACTTTTCTAAGATGATAACAGAGACTTTCGACCCAAAACTAGCTGTTGACTTGTGGATGCAAGCAGCTAATCGCAGACTCAACCAGAGAGAAAGTAGTAGGCCTACATCATCAGCTACCATGTCTGACAGAGAGGAAGACAGTGAGGAGGACAGTCAGGAGGGTAGTGATGACAGCTTGTAGGATTACTGGTCGTGCTAATGTTGTCTTGTGTTCACCTCTGCATGTGTGTTCTGTGTTCACCTCTGCATTTGTGTTCAGTGCCGTGTGTCTGGCAAATAAAGTGAAGACCCCCTCAAAAGTTACAGTTTATTTCATTTTAAGGATGAGCACCAAGCAACATCTCCAGGTGCTCCTTTGAGAACCAGGGCAAAAAAGTGATGTGCACCCCTGCTTATATACTAACAGAGCACTTATATACTAACAAAGGACTGGCTTATCTAAAGCCAGTTGAGTAGCACTTGAAATGGTTTGGCTCTATGAAACCTAATGTACTTATATGATTCTGTTTTCTTCAAGTTTGTATCTTCTTGGTCGAATGCACTTATTGTAAGTCGCTTTGGATAAAAGCGTCAGCGAAATGTAATGTAATGTCACCAAACAAGATGTCAGTATCTGAGTAGTAATATTTCTCAGTCATTCTCTTCTTAGGCGGTGTTTACACGAGAACAAAACGGGTTGTATCTGCTACTTTTCTCTCACGTATCGTTCGTTCACACGAGGCCATAACGGAACCGCAGAAACGGACCCCGCAAACGATAACGGGTCCCAAGGTGGATAGATCTGCAACTGGAACGCTCTGGGGGGCCAAATGGCTCAGTGTGTATGCCCTATACGATCATTTCCTGATAACGATGAAGCCATAGCCCCACCTCTCCCCACCTCTGCTGCTCACTGCTGTTACAGATGTTAGTGCAAAATCTACAGCTCGACCATGCTACAGATGTTAGTGCAAAATCTACAGCTCCTCTACCACAACCATCAGCAACAAGTGTACATGGAGAATTACATGAACTACATGTTGCTGAATCCACCGTGGGGCATAAACAGAAGGGCAACCATGGCAACCATGCTCGGAGGTCTTCTTCGTTGCTTTTGGTGTATTTTGTGGCGGAAGTTACTACGCCACTTACAGGCCCGGCATATGTACTACAGCGTTTCCAGTGGTCTCGTGTGAACGGACACGTTAAATGAGCCGAATGCGTGTGAACGGAAGACTTTTTTGAAAACGTGTAAATGGGGTCTTAGCTGAAAACTTTGCAAACAACACAGATTTTGTAATTTAGTAATTGGCCCATAAACAATTCACTCCCACTCTCAGAAATAGTTAGGGTACATTTGTTTTCAGCTGCTCATCCTACTGCTTTTGAAGTCTACTTTAATTGTTCAAAAGTCTCTTCTTTTTTTTATTCCAAGCACAGTATTCTCAGACTTAAACCTAAACTGAAGAGCTTCATAGTTCAATAAGGACATCACTGGATGCTTAACCACCCTGATGTTTTCAAACTTGAGAAGAAGCTTATCTTAGAATATTAAAATCAATTAATCAAATTGTACTAATATGTTCCAATATCAAATGCGAACATAAAAAATAACATAAAAGAAAGAAATGGATCCAGGAGGATGAAGTACAGCATACTATACGTATGTACAAAATGAAAAGAGGCGCCCTCGTTTTCTGAGAGGATGCTGTCTTTATTTCTCCAGCTGCACTCTGCCCCTCGAGAATGGAATCTAATTTCAACATTAAAATGTCAAGTTGGTCTCTCTCTAGCCCTCTGGCCTCAAACAGTAGACGTATGACTTCTATCTTCTTTCCCAAGGCAATCACAGACACCAGAGTCATATATTCTGAAACTGTTGTCACACCTTGGTGGGTATGCCACTGTGCTCCAATGTTGTACTGTGTGTATTTGTGTTTGTGTGTTGCTATTGCTTTTAGTAACGAATGGCTCATTAGACTGCATAAGGGCTGAAATGGCTTTCTGAGTGCTTTCTAGTGTATGTGCAGGGAGACTCTTCCTTTGTTGAGTTTGAAAGCATGGTCATCCATTATTCAGAGGAATTGGTAAATGGACGGTCCTTGTAAGAGTTCATATTGCAAATTTCCTGCAGGTGCAGAAGTCTCTGTGACACCCATATTAATGAATGCTCAGATTCATAATACCATCACAATACTCTTGAAATTCTCATATTATGATCTATTTGTGTTACTGATTCAAATGGATCTTCAATGGTAAGTTGATGTATAAACACTGTGAAATAAACACTTTATTATAACAATCATTATTATTATATACGGGCCGGTAACCTGGATGCCGGGGAACGGGCTGGTTGCCTGGCCTTCCGTCTCTTATTAGTCCGTTGAAGGCTCCGCGGACCTCCAAAGGCCAGACGGGGTCACAAGAACGAATCAGGGGCAGAAGTAGATGAAGGAGACAGGCCTGGAGTTGTGGAAGGTTGGCAACTAGGAGTGCTGGCAGGCTGGGAATTGCACGTCTGGAGGAAGTCCTTAGTCCAGCCAGGTAAGAACTTCAACAACCATGGTTTTTCTGTTGCCTCCTGGTTCGCCTCCTGGTTCGCCTCTGCCAGAGCAGCCCTTTTCTGCTCAACACTGGAAGTTCCCTTCCACAACATAGCATAGAACATAGCAAGAAGCTAAGGCATAATAAAGTGTATATACCTCCTTCTCGAAGTTTCGATCTACTGGGTCCATTCTTGGTTCGGTCGTTCTGTCAGGGTTGGGGGTTAAGAGAACCCAAACACAGAATGAAGAGAAAGGGTACAAAGTATAACAAAAAGCGAGCTTTATTTAACAAAATAAATTGAAAGAAACTTAAATCCATAAACCGGTAGCACGAGGAAGCATCCGGACAAAAAACCAACAGGGACAAACATGGAGGTGCAAGGAAGACGATGACCGAACATGGAGCAAAGGGGAAGACAATATTAAATACACAGAAGGGTAAACACAGGACAAGACACAGCTGGGCAGGGGAGGCAGAAACACAAGGGCAACAGGTGAACACAATGAGACAATCAGACACAGGAGGGCAAACACAGGAAGGAAGACCGGAAACTAAACCCACAAAACTAAATATATATCATATTCCATTTACTTGTGTATATAGACTCTTCTTGCACTATTTCTATTTTATTTGTATTTACATTTTTGCACATCTCAAAACATTCTCTTGCAAATTGTATCTGTTTTAGTTGTTATATCTCTCACAGGCTCCGCCCTCTACTGGACTCTATGGGTACTACCCTCTATGCAAGCATTCTCCCACTGAGACTTCTATAGACGTAGCCGGTCTTGGGCGGGCCTACCTGAATGCGCGCGCATCACACCGTATAAAAGGAGGCCTCGCCTCCTGACTATCATCCTTTTCTCTTCAGCAGCGGAAGTGATTCCATGAGAGACTGAGACGTTTGAAAGAAGAAGAAAGAGTTATCATACCTCCAGGGAGTCGCCACTGCTAGAGACCCGGGCCTGTCCTTTGTGCCCTGGCTGAAATAGCGGGCGCCGATCCCCACCACCGTGCTTCGAGTGTTTGGGGGACCAGGATATGGCCGAGGCGGTGCCATTCACGTTCGCCTACACAATGTTAACCGTACGATTTCCCCATTCGCTGCCCCAGCTGTAGCTCCTGTAAAGGAGGTGGCTAGTGGGCATGCGCAGATGAGAGGGATGAACCGCAGGGAGTGCTATCTAAAGGAGAGCGCTATGCGGGTACAGGGACATTATGGCCGGCGTATTGCTGTCAGAGAACACACTACGCCTAGAGCAAAGACTCCATGGCGGAGCCCGCACTCACACAAGAGCGCGTGGCGGTGCGTTCAGGGTCCTCAGTAAACAATCGGCCCTTTCTGTGTCAACCCTCCATGGGCAAATCTTCCCTTCGCGGGGAGTTTTTGCAGCGGAACGGGTCACCAGAGAGTATCACAGCTTCATAGCTGCGGCCCCACGGCTGAGGGCTTGTCCATTAACACAATGTTCTGGGGAATGGAAACTCAGCTGTGTGCTAACAAGGTGGAGGGACAGGAGGATGCTGAAACGGGGCTATTCACTCCAGTTTTGCAGCGTCCCACTGTACCACATGGACCACTGTCTTATGGGTGTCCCACACCCACCTCTTTTTATGGGCATGCGAGAGGTAAATCTGTCCTCCCAGGAGGAGATCTGTTTCCTCTCATCAGAGATTCAGGCTCTGGTGCAGAAACAGGCTGTGTCTGTTGTGCACCCTCAGCACAGAGAAACGGGTCTTTATTCCATGTACTTCCTGGTTCTCAGGAGGACAGGGGAATTCAGACCTATTCTTGATCTCCGCGGCCTGAATCGCCACATTTCCTGCAGGAAATTCCGCATGTTAACTATGAAACAGTTACTGGGGCTTGTGCAGCCAGGCGATTGGTTCACCACCATCGACCTGAAAGACGCGTACTTTCATGTAGAAATGGCTCCAGAGCACAGAAAGTGTCTGTGTTTTGCCTTCCAGGGGATAGCCTACGAGTACAACAGGCTGCCGTTCGGCTACTTCCTATCCCCACGCACATTCAGCAAATGTGTGGCCACAGCGCTTCAACCGCTGCACGCCCACGGCATGAGAGCTTTCTTTTACTAGACGACCTCATAGTCCCGGGAACAGGCAATGTTTTGCACAGCACAATTGATCACACACCTAACCAAATTAGGCTTTGCGATCAATTGAAAAAAGAGCACCCCCATAACTCACCAACAGGCGTTGTAGTTGGGAGTGGTGCTCGATGCAGGCGCGCTACGCGCCACCCTGTCAGAGAACAGAAGTGCGTCCTTTCTCCGGGCGGTTCACAGGCTGCGACAGGGGGCGACAGTGACAGCTTTAACTGTCATGCAGACTCTGGGTCTCATGGCGGCTGCTCACATTGTGGTCCGGCTGGGGTTACTGCATATGCGCCGCCTGCAGAGGTGGTTCTCCAGCCTGCGTTTGGATCCCAAGAGGCACAAACGGTGGCTGATGACCATCCCCCCCCTCAGTGGAGGGCAACCTCCGGTTTTGGGGGTCCCCGGATCACCTCCGGAGGGGGTCTCCACTGGGACGGGTGACCTCCTACATCACAGTGTTCACGGACGCATCCAGAACAGGACGGGGAGGGACCTGCCTGAAGAGGGCTATAGGTGGGCGCTGGGCTCTAACAGAGTTTCGACACAGCAACCTCCTAGAGCTACGGGCGGTAGTGTTAGTCCTCCAGCATTTCATGCCCCTAATTAACAGCACTAACTAACTAACTAACAGCACCACAGTGGCTTATATCAACAGACAGAGCGGAGTCCGCTCCGCCGCCTTGTTGACCACAGCGGAGAGGCTGTGGTTATGGGCTTCAGAGGTGGTGTTAGCCCTGAGAGCCGTCCATATCCCGGGACTGGGGGGGCCCACCTCATGTCGAGGGGCGGCCCCCTGTCAGGCGAATGGACGCTTCACCCGGAGGTGGTGAAGCAGATCTGGGCCCAGCGGAAGTGGATGTGTTCGCCAGCCGGCGCAACAACCACTGTGCCTTGTGGTTCTCCATGGCCCTGGGCGACGACCCGCCCTTGGGGGTGGACGCGTTTGCACACGAGCCATGGCCAAGGAAGCTGCTATAAGCCTTTCCACCGCTGCTTCTCATTCTCCCTCTCCTGGGGAGAGTGAGGCGAGAACGTCTGTCAGTCATCCTAGTGGCTCCGGACCGCGTCGGGGCGCCGTGGTACTCAGAGATGACACAGATGAAGGTGGGCCAGCCCTGGGCGGTTCCCCAGTTCTGGGGGGCGATGTCTCAAGAGGCAGGTGCAATCGGGGCGTTACCCGTCCTCTCCAGGCTTGGCTCCTGAGAGGGACAGGCTGAGACAGGGTGGATTGTCTGACAGTGTTATTCAGTCTATCCAGGGAGCTAGAGCTGGAACCACCACAGCCTGTTACAGGCTAAGGTGGCTAGGATTCCAGCGATGGTGTGAGGAGCGGAGAATAGAACCCCTATCTTGTGAGTTAGGCTCTATTTTTTCCTTCTTACAGTTACTGGTGGACAGAGGGCTTGCGCATTCAACAGTGAAAGTGTATGCAGCAGCCATCTCGTCCTGCCATGAAGGATTTGGCGGCAGGTCAGCCTTTAGTCAACCACTGATGTCGCGGTTTTTACAGGGGATCAGGAGGCTGCGCCCAGTAGTGCACGCCTCCACCCCACAGTGGGACCTGCCCCTTGTGCCCGAGGCTCTGGCCTCGGGGCCGTTTGAGCCTCTGGAGCTCTCCTCTCTGAAAGCATTGTCGTGGAAAACAGCTTTGCTTCTTGCCTTAACTTCAGCCAAAAGGGTGTCCGAGTTAACTGCTCTGTCGGTGCACCCGAGCTGTTTACTGGTTCGGGGTGACCGGAGCGGTGCAACACTCAGAACGAACCCCTCCTTTGTGCCCAAAAACCTAAGGAGTGCTTTCAGGTCGAGGGCTATTCAGTTAGGGGGTTTTAGTCTTCCCCCCCATCGTGGGGCCAGGGAAGCTAAACTGCACCTCCTCTGCCCGGTGCGTGCGCTAGCAGGTTATGTGGAGCGCACGGCTGCCCTTAGACGCACCGAACGGACGTAATGTGCCTTCGCTGTTCTCGGGCCCTCTCAGGGTCCCGGGATGGGCGAGGGGCGCGCTGGGCCCTTACAGGGCTGGAGGGCTGCTCTCCTGCTGCCGAGCGGCAGGAGGGGGGTAGCCCTCCACACTTTAGTCCACACACTCTGCACGGGGTCAGTGTTTGAGTGTGGGGCATGGGCTCTGGCGCTCTCCCTGTTATCCTTAGGGATTCAGGGAAGCAGGCGTGTAGTAAGCCCATTCGGGGCCGAAGGGGCTCTCCCCATCCGTCTGTGGGCGGGGGGGGGTCCCCCGGCACTGTTTTTTGAGCACACTTTCTGCGAGATAAGCGCAGCAGGGTGTGCCGCGGCCACAGCCCAGATTGCTCCTCGGTTATAACCGGGTTAAAGGAAAATGTGGGGCAGCAGCTGCTGACCATAAAAGCCGGTCAGGGGCAGTACGGTGGAATGTTGTTTTTGGACGACAGTGCGCGTATATATCGCGGGTCCACCCACTGTACCCATAGAGTCCAGTAGAGGGCGGAGCCTGTGAGAGATATAACGTTGGGTTACGTATTGTAACCCTTGCTATATTGGCACAGGCGGAGCCCTCTACTCAGGGCACTGTCTGTCCTATTCCACTCGCTGAAGAGAGGTGTAGGATGATAGTCAGGAGACGAGGCCTCCTTTTATACGGTGTGATGCGCTCGCATTCAGGTAGGCCCGCCCAAGGCCGGCTACGTCTACAGAAGTCTCAGTGGGAGAATGCTTGCATAGAGGGTAGTACCCATAGAGTCCAGTAGAGGGCTCCGCCTGTGCTAATATAACAAGGGTTACAATACGTAACCCAACGTTTTATGTCCTATATATATTGATGTTGCACTGTTGGAGGAGCCTGTGACTTAAATGTTTCATTGCCATACTGTAGCTACTGTGCACATGACAATAAAGCCTTGAATCTTGAATCATGCAAAGTCCAGAAGGTGGTCAACCCTGTAGCAGTAAGGCTCAAATTTCCCCGGTCCATGCGGATCTACCTAACAAGCCACGTCTCCAAGATCAAGCCGGTTTGAGAGAGCCCACTGGTTCCTGCTGCTCCACCGCCGCTACGATTCATAGATGGAGGCCCAGCCTACATGATTCGACACCTGCCTCGTTCCCGCCGACGTGGGAGAGGCCTGCAATACCTTGTCGACTGGGAGGGGTATGGTCCAGTAGAGAGGTCATGGTTCCAAGCTCGACACATCTTTGATGCCCGGCTCATCAGGGAGTTCCATCTGAACCATTGTGACCAGCCATCTAGTTCCACCAAACCCGCGGTGACTCTGTCCTCCCTTTCAACAGAGGAATCTGATGACGATGAGATCGGAGAAGAGTCACACTTTGGACAAAAAAATATTCTTTTCACTCGTACATCCAGGGAGCTTTTGGCCTTTGAATTGTTATGAACATCCTCAAATGAGGGTCATGGTGTTAAGTGTAGTAAACTTGACATGACATTGTGCTAATTCTTGTGGAGTGTTTTCTTTTTATTCAGGTTATTACATTACATGTCACTTGATAGACGCTTTTATCCAAAGCGACTTACATACTCAATACTGTGGACAATCCTCACAGGAGCAATTTGAGGTGAAGTGTCTCAAGGACACAACGACATTCTGACTGCAGTGGGGTTTGAACCTGAACCCTGATCCGAACACCAACGCACAACCACTACGCCACACGCCTCCACACGTTATTTTGGCAACATCATGTACACATGATAAATATAAATGAAATATTAATTGAACCTCAGTTTCATTGCAGAAAGATTTTTGGGATATTTATTTATGATATTTTTAATATTTGATTCTTTAATTAAAGGAACTTGGAAGTGAATAAATATATCTGGAGGCCATCTGCTGTTTGGCTTTCTCCTGTTGGCCAGCTGCTGTGACTATGAATAGACATTTCTATGTCTCTCCAACTGTTATCTTATTCGGTTTTCTGACTCACCTTCCTCAGCAAGAACTTTCATAAATAACCACTTATTTTTCGCTGTTCCTTCACTCATTGATAAATATTAAATATCTTCTCCATCCAGAGCGCCCAGCTCTAATCCCGCTGTCGTGCAGCATCAAAACATGACATGTGAAGTCTTATTTTTATCCATCTCCGTGAGAGTGGGTTCGGCACATGCAGAGAGCCCTGCCATGCTCTGATTGGCTGCCAAATCCTCAAGGGTATTCCGTGATGCCTGCCGCTAAGTGACCGTCGGTGGGTTTACCTGGCTGCTGCTGGGCACATGGCGTCAGGGCTGGGAGGACAACTAAATGTATTATTATTTTAACCGAGCTCAGAAGAAGTGGTAGTCTGGATTGTGGGGTTCATAGATTAATATCGACAATGATATCATTTTAAAATAAATATATTTATCAGCCATAATAGATTTTAACATCATGTTTGCTGGACTTTTTTGTAATTGGAAAGAAACTTTCCTTTCTTAACCTCTTAAGCCCCACGGACCCGAGCTCGGGTCCGAAAATGCTATATATGTAGCAACAGTGCTATATCTGAAGTGTCATTCATGAAACTATTAATATTCCATACTCATCTGACTGGAGGAAACTTGACTAACTGACGATACGAAAAATAAGTCTCACAAGAAGCATCTAAATGAGCCCATGTCAAAAACGGGCAATTGCTATTTCTGCTCATAACTCACAAAAACGATCATTTATAATTCATACTTTCTGCACAAACAACACATTTTCAGAAAGCTGAGATTCCACGGATATACACCCCATCACTACAGGCACAACATTAACCGAGCTAGCAGCCAGAACATAACAAGTAAACAATATCAGTTTTCAAATCCATGACAATAATTAGGTCTTACCTTGGCTGTTTTGTGATCAAAAGTTGTGTTCAAAGGAATAAAAACGCTGCTCAAGGTTAATCCAATGTCTCTTGTCACTTTAAAATGATTACTGATAATCAATCCTTTCATTCACGGCAGAAGAGTAGGTCCAACGATTAACAGTCCGTGGCTTCAGCTGCGGGAGATGCAGTTTACGCATAGCTCCACCTCCGCAGGCATAATGTATTTACGTATTTTGAAACTGCCTCTCGATTCGATTGGCTCTAACAATTCAAAAAAGGTGTCAATCACCCAAATCGACCAATGAGTTCCAGAGATAGGATCTTGCGTAAGTGTAAATACAGGCAGTATAGCTGGTTTACCCACACCCCACTCTTGTTACGCAGCATACTATAGCATAGCATGTCCCGCGACGACAGGAGAGCAGAGAACGGCAGATCGATCAGCGAAACAGCAGGATTTGTTTTCTTTGTCTTCATTGTAACAATGACAGCCAGAAAGAAGACTTTTTTGTCTGTCGAGGAGGCATTGGACATCGTATTTCAGGACTCTCCGTCGGAAGATAGTGATCTCGTCACGCATAAAGGGGACAGTAATGACTCCCACAACGCCTGATTATGAACCTGCGTCACCGGAAAGGTATGTAATCTATCTATTACTTATTTATTTGGTGTAAGAGTATTCATCTGTTTATCTTTTTGTTATTTATTTGGTGTAAGAGTGTATTCATCTATAGTAATTTCACACACATGATAATAACACGACGGCATCCATCTTGTGATATAATGTTCTTTCACACACTCATGCCGTTTCTTGTTCTTGTTGTTGAAATAAACAAGACATATACATGTTGAATTTAACACGGTATTATTTATTATTTAGTCAGCCAACAATTGTGCAAGTTCTCCCACTTGAAAAGATGAGAGAGGCCTGTCATTTTCATCCTAGGTATACCTCAACTATGAGAGACAAAATGAGGGGAAAAAATCCAGAAAATCACATTGTCTGATGTTTAAAGAATTTATTTGCAAATGATGGTGGAAAATAAGTATTTGGTCAATAACAAAAGTTAATCTCAATACTTTGTTATATACCCTTTGTTGGCAATGACAGAG
>CADEHL010001085.1:250696-367012 GCA_902827135.1 Harpagifer antarcticus | reverse complement strand
TTCTCTCTCTATTCTATCCTTATTATATATGTCTATGTATGCTTAAACAATAAAGAAAGTCTTTTAAAAATAAATAAAATGAATCATGTTATTAGTATTAAATACATATAATTTGTACAACTTATATTTAGAAATACTCCGTTGTAATTATTGATGCATAAATGTGTTCATTCATTCAATGTGGCATCTGCTATAATGGGGTTAATGTTAATGTGCTATAATGATATTACTTAATAATACAACACATTACTATATAATACGTGATAATGAATGAGTTGATTTACTTCGATCTACACCACAACAATATTACAAAATATATACTGCATTAAAGCAAACTATTGTAAAGGTAAACGTATGAGCATAACAAATAAACAAGTGTAAACATTTACATTATTATTATTTTGATTATTTAATATATAAAGACTATATATTATTGAATTACAATGACGGTTCGGACGTCACGGTTCGGCACATGCAGTCACACGACGAATAGGCTACGCCTTTTTTTACGAGTGGGAGAAAAGTCTGTCATTCAGGGCAGTATCCATTACACTATTTATAATCCAGGGGGCGGTATTGCGCCTAAAAGCTGTTTGCCAGCCGCCCTTAAACAACAAATGAAGAACAAGAAGAAACACAACAACAAAACCGAACAAAATACAAGAAGAAGAAAAGTTAGTATGGCGATTTCAGATAACACACAGGAGCTAGAACCCACCTGCTTTTTTTTTTAATCAGCTGTGTGGGAACATTTCGGGTTCCCTGTGGACTACAATAACGATGAAGTGTGTGAGTGGTGGATCGGACGAGGACGGTGTGTCGGCGTTGTTAGACAGCGGTGCGGTATGCTGATGGAACACGCCGAACATGCTAAATCATATCAGAAGGCATCACCCAGATTTGCCAATCACCGGAGCCCGGCAAAAGACAACAGCAGTTCAGCAGCTGATCCCCGCTGTTTTGAAGAAGCCAATAGACATGAAAGCCGAGAGACCAAAATAAATAACGGAAGCTTTTGGCATATGTTTTTCAACGGCTAAGCGCTCTTGAAACACTTTCTTATTATTTATGATTTATGATATTTTCAAGACATTCTTTTTAGTTTTACAGCTTGATGAAACCTTTTTGTTTGACATCAGCCATTATAGATAATCTGGGCATCTGAGTGTGTGTGGTACTGTTTGTGGTTTGTTTTTAACTGTTTAATACAGTTAATTATTAAAAATGTCAGAGTTCCTTATTTTTAAACTGAAACTTGCACTACTGTTCAAAAATAAATAACAACAAACCTGGAATTATGCATTTGGGACTTTTTTTTGCTTTTTCTTGTTGTACCGAACACGTACCGAACCGTGACCCCCAAACCGAGGTACGAACCGAACCGTGACATCTGTGAACCGTTACACCCCTATTAGATATACTTTATTTGATTTAAAATATTGATGTTTTTTTCGTTATAGTAGCCTGTGAAAACCATAACAATCTTCAGCAAACACAACTGCAGAGCTGCAAACAGACTAAGTTCTACTGTACTGTATTTGTGAATGAAGCGCCATCTCATGGTTAAATCATGTAATTGAACAAATGGGGAAATTTGGCAACGCCCTCTAGCAATTTGGCAACGCCCCCAGCCACTGGGATCCGCTGGCTTTAGTCCTATTTAGAGTGCTACATCTGTATGGCGGCGCGTGCACAACGCGAGGCTCAGCGTCTCTCTAGAATTAGCAAAATAGTATTTATTTGTCTACTTTTATTAAGTTTGTTCACTCGGAACAGCCTTTCACTAACTTCATACAGCCGACAACAACTCCTGGACATTGGACTATGTCATTCCAACTCTTTGACAGATGATCTCCGTATAGCCTGCTCAGCGGAAGTGCCCACAGGCGGCGTGGAGACCGTAAACAAAGGCGGGGGAAGCGAGGAGGGCTAAGAGCTAGGCTGAAGCTAACACCGCATCGGCTCGCCCTACCCAGCATTTTCCTTCGCCAATCTGCGGTATATAATGAACAAAATGGATGAGATAAGACTACGCATCGCCAACCACAAACGGATGATGGACTGCAACATCATGATCTTCACGGAAACATGGCTAAACAGCGGCGTTCCCAATTGCGCCGTTGAGCTAACTGGGCGTAACTTTTTCAGAGCAGACAGATCAGCTGACGACTCCGGTAAGACCAGGGGAGGGGGGCTGTGCATGTATGTAAACAAAGCATGGTGTACACAGACTCTGCTATTGTGAGCGGTCACTGCTCAGCTCATCTGGAATATATTTTTATTAAATGCAGACCCTTCTATCAACCCAGAAAGTTCACAGCAATCCTAGTAATAGCCGTATATGTAGCCCCGGATGCTAATGCTAAAATTGCAATGAAAGAACTGCACATAGCCATTAGCCAACAACAAACTGCACACCCTGAGGCAGCTTTCAATCACTCCAGTTTGAAGACTGTGTACTCCCCAAATTCCGACAACATGTCTCCTGCCCCACGAGAGGCAACAAAACATTGGATCATGTTTACACCAACATGGCCAATGCATACAATGCCATTCCCCTCCCCCACCTGGGTCAGTCTGACCACCTCTCACTGTTCCTTTACCCCACATACACACCACTCATCAAACGTCAATACCTGTCAAGGTATGGACTGAGGAGGCAGACTTTATGCTACAGGACAAGTTTCAACACACAGCCTGGAGTGTGTTTACCACCCAGGCCACCTTGGATTCCCATACAGACATTGGCCACTACGCCTCCTGGACTACATCAGCACCATCATCAACGGTGTCACCACTCTGAAGCAGATAACAACATACCCAAACCAGAAGCCGTGGATGAATAAAGAGTTCGCCAACTACTGAAAGCACGAAACATCGCCTTCAGATCAGGTGACGAACGGGCTTACAGTTTATCCAGGACTCACCTAAAGAAGGGCATTAGGAAGGCCAAGCACTGCTACAAACTGAGGATTGAGGAGCACTTCAATAACTCCGACCCCCAAAGAATGTGGTAGGGCATTCAGGCCATCACTGACTACAAACCCACCACCCCCTCTCTTCCGTCAAACGACGTCTCCTTCCTCAACGAGCTGAATCATTTCTATGCTCACTCTGACAGGGACAACCAGGAGACAGCCACTAAGGCTGTTCCCCCTGCAGACCACCAGCCCCTCACACTCTCACCTTTTGACGTCTTCACCACACTGAGCAGGATTAATGCACGCAAGGCTGCTGGACCCGATTGCATCCTCGGCCGCGTTCTCAGGGCCTGTGCTGGGCAACTGACTGAGGTCATGATGGACATTTTCAACCTGTCCCTAGCCCAAACTGTTGTCCCCACGTGCTTTAAAACCACCGCCATAGTGCCTGTGCCCAAACACTCTGCTGCAGCAGGCCTGAATGACTTCCGTCCCGTTGCACTTACACCCATTCCCATGAAGGGCTTCGAGAAGTTGGTCCTAGCACAGCTGAAACAATACCACCAGCATACAGTGTAAGAAAACGATTTTAGAGAGTACATGTCCATGGACAAGTGAGTTTGGCAATTTACTTGTCCGAATACATTTTTCACTTGTCCAGAAAAATCGATCGGCATCGTATTTTACATTTTCCCACGGTTTTTACGGTAAGATTTTACTGCATCACACATAGGGATGGGTATCGTTTGGATTTGAACGATTCCGGTTATGCTTTTCGATTCCGGTTCTTTTCGGTTCTCGATTCTGGTTCATTGAGAGGGTAAAAATAAGTCCCATGACAAACTGGGAAAAAAATATATTTATGAAAACATTAAGTCAAATCTGTATTGCTATTTACAAATCACTTCATACTGTTTAATTTTGTTACGGTTATTGAATACAATTATATAAAAATAATTGTTTGGTTAGTTCTAAGTGGTGCAGTTTGAGAATGTACAATTGGCCCAGTCTCCTCTGATGTTACACTGCAACCTGCCTGTGAGACAGAGTCCAACCACACAGGCTGTGTGTACAACACATGTCCTGCAATAAACATGCTGCAGCTGCCCAGCTGCTCACTGTTTGTAAAAATAAATAAATAGTATTTTCATTTCAATAATGTACTTTCTATACCCTGCTTCATAAACAATACTGACATTCCTGTGCTCCTCCGAGTCTGGGGGTCTGGGGATATGAGTACAGCTCGAGGACACAGACAGGGAGGCTGCTTTACTTCATAAAGCTCTCCGTAGAGGTAACAGGTTAAGATAACAAAAAACACTCTTACGAGGAAAAGGTTAATATAGTATCAAAAAGTCAAAAGATAAAGTAAATTCCCAAAACTCAGGTCTTAGCTCTTAGCAGAAAACATGGACTTCACGCTGGCAGTCAGGCACATGGGACGAAACGAACTGGCAACAAGACAAGGGAGACAGAAACTATATATAGGCAGGCTAAGGGGGAACAGGTGCAGACAATTAGGGCGGAGTCGACAATCACGGTGGAGGGAAAACACACCAAGGGAGGAAGTGAGGTAATCTGCAACAAGGAAAGGTTACTACAAAATAAAACAGGATACAAGACTGAACTTAATACATTAACTTAACAGATTTTACGAGACATAACAATAGGGAGAGAGAGCTGCGGTCCGCGGGGCTCCGCCTCCGCCTCCTGTCCTCACAACTCTTATTAATCCAGGTACCGGACAATTGTTATTAACTTATTTGTTCTTACTCGGAATCCAGTTTTGCTTCCCAACCCTGCCAATGTGCTACACGTCCCGCCCCGCCCCCGTCTAACAGTACAGAAAGCGACGAGATGCATTTCCTTAGGAATCGACAAGCAAAACCACAACAATGGCGGACATGGACAATTTACGAATTAGTTCTGCCTTTTTTAAGCTGAATGTATCAATAATTTGTCAATAAATAAGGGCGAAAAACGTCACTTGTTCAATCGGACAAGTCAATTTAAAGATCTACTTGTCCGATATTGTAAATAACACGTCCCGGACGGTGGGACGTGTGCTTTTTCGTACACTGGCATAGTAAAGAAGGCTCACCAGCGTCTCTTCTTCCTGAGGAGACTAAAGAAAGATCACTTCTCTCCTCAGATTCTGGTGAACTTTTATCGCTGCACGATTGAGAGCATCCTAACCAGCTGTATCACAGCCTGGTATGGGAACTGCTCAACAGGAAGGCATTGCAGAGGGTGACACCCAACGCATCATCGGTGTCCCACTCCTTGCCATCGAGGACATCCAGGGGATACAGTGTTTGCAGAGGGCGCACAACATCTTCAAAGACACCTCTCATCCTGCAAACCATCGGTTTGTCCTCCTACCCTCGGGGAGACGCTTCAGGAGCCTCCGGTCCAAGACCAGCAGGTTTAGGGTCAGCTTTTTCCCCAGGGCTGTTACCCTGCTGAACTCTGCTCCCTGATAGACTCAAGCCCATACCCACCACCCACCTGTTTATATATTTTACTGTCAATGCCGTTTACACTGTATATATATATATATTCATCTGTGTATAGCCTATTTATAATTATTCTATTTATAATAATTCCAGGTATAATTATTCTTATTATGTAGACTCCTGCACTGCTATTTTGCACTTCTGGTCAGATGCCTAAACTTACATTTCATGTACTACGTAATGACAATAAAGTTGAATCTGAATCAATCATGTCCTCTCTGCCAAACACAGCAGCTCTACAGCATATCCTCACTGGCTGCAAAACCAGTATGTCCAAGACCTCAAACACCTGGAGGCACAACAAGTTTCTCTGAAAACTAATGATCATCCTTGGAAGGAGAGCTACCTCCAATGTCCTCTCTCCGCCAACACACTTGTGCAGCTCCAGTAGAAAAAACAAAACATAAATTGAAGATACAGATTGTCTGATACATGACTGTATTTGTGTTATATATCACTGCTCTGTTAAAGTGTTATATACTAAAGATTCAAAGGTTTATTGTCATAACATATACACAACTATGTTGACATTTTGTAATGTATAAAAAACTTAGTTCGCAGTTCAATTACAAGACATAAAACAATTAATAGAAAAAATAAAAATAGTGCACGCAGCCTTACGGTGGAGGATGTGATGTATCCCACCAGCACTGCCTGGGGTCTGCCCGTCAGGAAGTTCAGGATCCCGTCACAGAGGGCGCTGTTGAGCCCAAGGTCTCTGAGCTTGATGACCAGCTTGGAGGGCACAATGGTGTTGAAAGCTGAACTGTAGTCAATGAACAGCATTCTCACATATGTGTTTCTCTGGTCCAGGTTTGAGACGGCAGTGTGGATGGTGAGGGCTATGGCGTCATCTGTGGACCTGTTAGCTCTGTAACACCACTCCGTAGTTCAAAGCAGAGTTGAAAAGCGGAGTCTGACAGCTCACTCCAGTGCTGTATAGTCTGTAAGCAGGCAGCAGCTGGTCTAATTTGACGAAGGGAGGGCGTGAAGTCTCTCTCCTGTCGATCACACCATAAAGCTCGTCCAGTGCTGTGTTGTTGTCAGCGTGCGGTGGAACATACACTGCTGTAAGCACAACCAGATAAAAAGGCCGGCATCCGATCATGAGGTGCTCTAAATGAGTGGAATAGTCCGAATAAATAACCCCCATATCTGTGCACCAGTTATTGTTCACCATGAAACACACACCGTGAGTTAACAGTCCGGTCCTGGTGAAAAATAGAAAAATCTGTTGGGGGATACGCGGAGTCCGAGACAGAGAAGTTAAGCCAAGTCTCCTTGTGGGAAAAGCATGTTAAAGCAGTGAACTGTACGCCTTAGATTTGTCCCTCCATCTTCTCCCGCTTATCCGTGGTCAGGTCGCAGGGTTAACAGTTCCAGCAGAGAGCCCCAAACTTCCCTTTCCCTGGCCACATCAACCAGCTCTGACTGGGGGATTCCAAGGCGCTCCAGGGCCAGCAAAGAGATATAATCCCTCCACCTGGTCCTAGGTCTACCCCTTGGTCTCTTCCCAGCTGGACGTGCCTGGAACACCTCCCGAGGGAGGCGCCCAGGTGGCATCCTAACTAGGTGCCCGAACCACCTCAACTGGCTCCTTTCAACGCGAAGGAGGAGAGGTTCAACTCCGAGTCCCTCCCGGATGACTGCATTTCTCACCTTATCCCTGAGGGAGACACCAGCTACCCTGCGGAGAAAACCCATCTCTGCCGCTTGTATCCGCGATCTCGTTCTTTCGGTCATGACCCATCCTTCATGACCATAGGTGAGGGTAGGAACGAAAATGGCCCGGTAGACGGAGAGATTTGCCTTCTGGCTCAGCTCCCTTTTCGTCACAACGGTGCGGTAAAGCGACTGCAGTACCGCTCCCGCTGCTCCGATTCTCCATTGTTCCCTCACTCGACAACAAGACCCAGAGATACTTGAACTCCTTCACTTGGGGTAAGGACTCATTCCCTCCTTGGAGTGGACAGTCCATTGGTTTCCTGCTGAGAACCATGGCTCCAGATTAGGAGGTGCTGATACTCATTCCAGCTGCTTCACACTCGGTTGCGAACTGATCCAGTGAGTGCTGAGGGTCGCAGAACCACATCATCTAAAAAAAGCCGTGGTGCAATCTGTGGCCTGAAACCCTATCTATGAATATTACAAACAGGATTGGTGACAAAGCGCAGCCCTGGCTGAGGCCAACCCTCACCAGAAATGGGTCCGACTTACTGCCGAGTACCCGGACACAGCTCTCGCTTTGGGAGTACAGAGATTGGATGGCCCTGAGTAAAGACCCCCTCACCCCATACTCCTGCACCTCCCACAGTATCTCCCTGGGAACCCAGTCATACGCCTTCTCCAAATCTACAAAACACAACTCCACCATAGAGGGTGGAGTTGTCGGGTTCAGGAGTTCCTCAAAGTGTTCCTTCCAATGCCCTAACACCCGATCAGTTGAGGTCAACAGCGTCCCATCCTTACTGTACACAGCTTTGATGGTTCCCTGCTTCCCCCTCCTGAGGTGTCGGTTTTCCAGAACAGCTTCGGTGCCGCCCGAAAGTCCTTCTCCATGGCTTCTCCGAACTTCTCCCACACCCGCTGCTTTGCCACGGCTGAGGCTGCTGCCCTTCGGGCTTGTCTGTACCTTGCAACTGCCTCGGGACTCCCCTGGGATAACATATCCCAGAAGGCCTCCTTCTTCAGTCGGACGGCTTCCCTGACCACCGGTGTGCACCAGGAGGTTCGAGGGTTACCGCCCCGTGAGGCACCTAAGATCTTGAGACCACAGCTCCCCGCCGCAGCTTCGGCAATAGAGGCTTTGAACACCGCCCACTCTGGTTCAATGTCCCCAACCTCCACAGGGATGCCCGAAAAGCTACGCCGGAGGTGTGAGTTGAAGGCCTCCTGGACTTGGGACTCCTTCAGACGTTCCCAGTTCACCTGCACTACACGTTTGGGCTTACCAGGTCTGTCCAGAGGCTTCCCCCACCACTCGACCCAACCTAACACCAAATGGTGATCAGTTGACAACTCCGCTCCTCTCTTTACCCGAGTGTCCAAAACATACGGCCTCAGATCCGATGATACGATAACAAAATCGATCATGGACCTTCTGCCTAGGGTGTTCTGGTACCACGTACACTTATGAGTAGGGATGGGTATCAAGAACCGGTATTAACTCATTACCGGTAGCCGATTGGACAGTGTCGGAATACCGTTTAAGCCGCTGGACAAACAGTGCTGCTATCGGTATCTGATTGGCCACTGTGAATGTCACTGGTCATCTCTCCTAACAGCCCTCTTATTAATGTGAGACTCCCGGGGGCAGACTCAACATCTTGCAAGAAACAGCGTCTCAAGGCTTCTTAAAAGATGCATACCCACTTAACGGGAAGAAACTCAGCTAACGGACAATATTAACCATTTTTACCTACACGTAACAGAAGTCCAACACCGAGTCTAAATCAACACTAACGGCTACTTTAGCACATAACTGGCAAAAGCGATACTTTCTACGTCATTTTATCTGCACAAACAACATATCACATGAAAGCTGAGATTCCACAGATTCCATTGGTATAAGTCTCATCACTGTACGACAAAACTCACTGAACTAGCAGCCAGGAAAGAGCAAGAAAACAACTTCACTTTACGTAGCCATGATGATAATTATGTTTTACCTTTGCTGTTTTGTGATCAAAGGTTGTGTTCAAGGGGCATGAAAAAACGCTGCTGAAGGTTAATACAATGTCTCTGTGTAACTTTGAAGTGATTACTGATAATCCATCATTACAATGAACAAATAAATATAATGGTTAGCCGACCGGAGCTTTCGGTTTAGGAGGTGCGCACGCAGCGTCTCGTTTTAACTGACCAATGGTCTTGTTTGGATTTATGAACTGCCCCTAATAACCGCCCCCCTTCCAGAGACACACTGTCAAACACACTCATACTTGCTTGGTATGACATTGAAAAAGTTACATTAAATAATAAATAAAAATAAATTACAATAAAATGACTGTTGTTTAATCTTCACATCTTGTAATCATGTCTATAATTTGGAGCACCAAATTATTGAAAAGTATGGATAAGAGTATAGAAAAATACCGGTATCGATAAGCAGTATCGGTATCGATAAAATCCTACCGATACCCATCCCTACTCATGAGCATCCTTATGTTCGAACATGGTGTTTGTTATGGCCTTAGATTTGTGTATAATTTAATACAAAAGATAATTAATAATAAAACTGAACAGAGTAATATACTGTCTATAGAGTAACAAATGCAAGCATTGTTTCCTTTGATAATTAGAGGAATGATTGACCAACACAATCCATGAGGATTCTAACTCAGCAGATATTCACTGACCTGGGTGCGTCAGTGAGCGCAGCAGGCAGACAGGTAGTTGTATAAAAAGTGTCCTACCTCTTATCAGCTTATGTGGTCGTTCACACATGGCGGCCACACTGCTCTGCTTCTGTCTCTGAGGATTATCTTCTTTAACATTACTGCAGCAGGGTGCAGAGAGAGGATGTGGGTCAGTGTGCACCAGGCACCACAGTGACATCATGCAGTGTGCTACTGATCCACTGTATGAGCATCAGAAGGGTATGAATAGACTGCTGTTCACGGCTCAGTAAATGTCCCCAAATGAATACTGCACCTATACAATATTTGTATTTGTCTGAATTCCTTAAAACTCCGACCTCTCTGCCCCCAGCTGTTCCTAATAAATCGAGAACAGGATAAAAACCTTTGCAGGGTTCATATGTTCACTGTATGAAGTTAACATTTGAATTCAACACATATCACTTCTTTTAAATCCAGGCCTAAAACTGCATTTGATCCTAATTTTCTTACATTTCGGACTTTACTTTATGTTTGACACTGCATTGTTCCTGTCACTTTCTATTCTACTGTTCAATTTTATTTTAACAGATTTTTTATTTTCTAATGATTTTTTGTGTATTAATTGTATTCATTTTCCTGATGCCTGTCCGTCTTTTGTAAAGTACTTTGAATTGCCTTGTTACTTTAAAAATACACTATAATGAAGATCATTTATAAAGGAGAGAAGTACTATTTGCTATGTAAAGATATAATGGAGTAATGTCATCCAATTAATGTTATGTTACATGTGGGTGTCTCTTCTCCCACCCTTCCGCAGGCCTTAATGTGCTGCAAAACCATAACTATCAGAATGTAAGGAGGCTGAGAAGCTCCACAGAGCTGCATGTTGATAATCAAAAAACTAAATCTTTACACACCTCCTGTAGCTACTTGAGGTTTCTTAGCAGATCCACTGCACACTCAGGCCTGAAAATGCTATTTTACTTTCAGGATGCTGGTATGTTGGCCCAGGATGCAAACTAAGAGAGGCTTGACCTCCCACAGAGTATTCAGCTGCTTAAACGGCTCTGAACACATGAGGTCTAAATGTGGCACCTGATGTCCTTTAAAAAATAATAATAATTATGTTTTCTTATGCTATTGATGATTTTATGTTATATTAGGCAATGTTCTGTCATAAACGGTTGGGATGTGGTTTTGATATTCTTTTGTGCTTGCTGTGTTAATCAAATTACCCTATTTGATCCCAAATATAAAATATTGATAGTAACAACATTTGAACTTTATCTGCTGCAGCACAAATGTTGACCAAGAAAACTTCCAGCGTATTTACATATGCATGTCTACAGATAGCAGCTGTTCACTGTAGCTAAATGATCACAGGAGGATTAACTGAATCCTCTGACATGTAACAGGAAGGCACAAATGTTCTCAATAAAAGTAGAGAAACATATAGAAACACAAGTAAAGTCTTCATGATTAGTCAGAGTGAACAAGAACAGACAAACACAATTCACATACCCACTGCAATGATCTTCTTCCTTATCCCTGTTTTCTCCTCCAACGTCCCCAAAAAGTCTGTCACCATGTTTTTCTCAGACATAAACTTATCCACCCGGTTTTTGATGGACGAGAAGATGTCCAGCAGACCCATGGTCCTTAAACAGGTCCTTAAATACCAGAGAAATTGGAGAAAGGTGACCTGTGGGAGAGAGTAAAACACAGCAGAGTGCAGGTAATCCTCCAACAGCTACAATCTGCTTTATGAGGAGAAGAGGGGGGAGGAGGGAGGTACCACCTCACTTTTCCTCTAGTGCCACCCTCAGGACAAATGGCACTGCTTAGCTCTGCTGTGAGACTCTGAATAGATCAATCATTGAGATGTGGTCATATTGTGACATGACAGAACAATGGAACATTGACGGGAAACTTTGAAGACTGAAGGCTTGTTCTCACATGTAATACAACTGAAGGTTAATATTGATATGTATGCAGATGACACTGTTTTTGTGTACCATGAACCTGTTGATGATAGCAGAAGGCTCGGTTGAAAAATTGGCTGACCGCAGACGTCACCCTGCAAAGCGTTCACTCTATGTGCCTTTGGAGCAAGAGGGCAGACTCTGATCAACCCCAGGCTCGGGGGCCTGGGCGAGGTGTCTGATGTTGAAAGACCCGAAACCCCCAGTGACCCCAGGTCACATCACTGATGATGCGCCCCAGCACTTGTTATGATCTCAGTAAAGATCGCGGAAAAGGTGGGACCCAAATGCAGACTACAAAAACGGAAAAAGGTTTAGAAACAAAAAGCGAGCTTTATTTAAAAGCTGATAACAAAAAATGGCATGAATGAAAACGGTAGCACAGGAAAACAATAACACAAAAACTGACCGTGAAAAAAATGGAGGAAAACCGGAGAGAAAAAACATGAAATGTGACGTGAAGGGAGGACAAATAAACAATGAACCGACAGGGGAACACAGGAAGAGACAAGACTAAATACAGAGAGGGGTAATCACGGGACAAGAAACAGCTGGGCAGGGGAGGTAGAAACACAAGGGCAACAGGTGAACACAATTAGACAATCAGACACACGAGGAAAACTAACGACAGGAAGGAAAACACAGGGAGAAGGACCAGACAAGAAACAAGGAGAAAAACATGAGGCAGGGAGAACAGAGCAGCAAAATAAACCCAAAACTTGACTTACAAAACTAATAACGTCACATAACATAAGGATCGTGACAGAACCCCCCCCCCCCCCCCCCACCCCCCTCAAGGGACGGATTCTAGACGTCCAAAAAATCCAACATTTCCAAAAGGGTGAGTGGAGAGGGTCCGGAGGACGGGTCCGGGTCGACAGCCCAGAGCCCAGAGCCCATAGTTCATGGAGGAGGTCTCGGGCGGACGGCCCGGGGGCAAGGAAGAGTTCATGGTGGGGGTCTCGGGCGGACGACCCGGGGGCAAGGCAGAGTTCGAAAAGTCAGGGGACTGGGCTCGAGGGCGAAGAACACGGCTGGGGAACTCAGGAGGCCGGGCTTGGGCCGCAATGGGACCTCTCCAGTGTCAGCTGGATCGCCGGAGCACTGGGATCGAGAGCAGGAGCTGGTGGGACCCCTGGCGGGACAGGCGTAGACGGAACTCTGGACGGAACATGGGCTGGTGTCAGTGGGACCCTGGACGGAGCAAGAGCTGGTGTCGACGGGACCTCCAACATGACAAGACATGGTGTTGGCAGGAAACCCGGTGGAGCAGGTGTCGGCGGGACCCCCAACAGGACAGGACATGGTGTTGGCAGGAAACCCGGTGGAGCACGTGTCGGCGGGACCTCCAACAGGACAGGATATGGTGTTGGCGGGAAACCCGGAGGGCAGGTGTCGGCGGGAACCCCAACAGGACAGCATCAGGTGTTGGCAGGAAATCCGGCGGAACCCTCAACGAAACAGGACATGGCATTGGCAGGACCCTCAGCGGAACCCCCAATGACACAGGACATGGAGTTGGCAGGACCCTCGACGAAACAGGTGTCGGCTGGACCTCCAACGACACAGGACATAGGGTTGGCAGGACCCCCGGCAGAAGAGTAGTCGGCGGGACCTCCAACGACACAGGACATAGGGTTGGCAGAACCCCACGGCAGAAGAGTAGTCGGCGGGACCCCCAACAAAACAGGACATGGAGTTGGCAGGACCCCCAGCGGAACCTCCAACGGACCAGGACATTGGGTAGGGACTTGAGAGGGGACTCGAGAGGTGACTCGAGAGGGAACTCGAGAGGAGACTTGAGAGGGAACTTGAGAGGAGACTTGAGAGATGGCTCGAGAGGGAACTTGAGAGGGAACTCGAGAGGAGACTCGAGAGGGGACCCGAGAGGGAACTCGAGAGGAGACTCGAGAAAAGACTTGAGAGGGAACTCGAGAGGAGACTTGAGAGGTGACTTGAGAGGGGAATCGAGAAGAGACTCGAGAGGGGACCTGAGAAGGAACTTGAGAGGGGACTCGAGAGGAGACTCGAGAGGGGACCTGAGAAGGAAGTTGAGAGGGGACTCGAGAGGGGACCTGAGAAGGAAGTTGAGAGGAGACTTGAGACGGTCGGTACGCCGACAGAACGGCCGGAGAGCCAACCGGAGACGGGGAGCTGGAGTCGGCTGGTACGCCGACAGGACACGGGGAGCTGGCGTCGGCCGGAGAGCCAACAGGAGACGAGGGGCTGGAATCGGCCGGTACACCGATATGACACGGGGAGTCGGGACCATGGCTACTGGGGCCGGTTCTGGAGCCGGAACCATGGCTGTGTGGACTGGTACTGGAGCAGGGACCATGGCTGCTGGGCACGGAACAGAAGCCTGGACCCTGGCTGTGTGAGCCAGGTAATGGAGCACGGAAGCATGGCTGTGTGGACCGGTACTGGTGCACGGATCCATGGCTGTGTGGGCCGGTACTGGAGTACTAGCTGGCTTCCTGACCTTGCGTTTCTTTGAGGTCTTTTGGAGGCTACATGGACCTCCAAACGCCAGGCGGGATCCCAAAAAAGGGTCAGAAAATGGAGACTGGCACTCAGGGCTACGTGAGAAAACTCTGAGCCGTTCAGGCAACGAGCTCCACAACCATGGCATGTTGGCCACCTCCATTTGTGTCTTTTTAAGGACAGCCTCTTTGTCCCTTCTAGACAAGGATAAACTCCACTCAACATGAAGACATCAAAGGGAGTAATCCAGAGAGAGCAAATCCAAATCATAATCCGCTGGGTCCATATTTGGTCGGTTTATGATCTCTGTAAAGATCGCGGAAAGGGTAGGAGCCAAATGCAGACTACAAAAACGGAAAAAGGTTTAGAAACAAAAAGCGAGCTTTATTTAAAAGCTGATAACAAAACATGGCATGAATCAAAACGGTAGCACAGAAAACAATAGCACAAAAACTGACAGTGAAAAACATGGAGGAAAAACGGAGAGAAAAAACATAAAACGTGACGTGACGGGAGGACAAACAATCAATCAACCGACAGGGGAACACAGGAAGAGACAAGACTAAATACAGAGAGGGGTAATCACGGGACAAGAAACACCAGGGCAGGGGAGGTAGAAACACAAGGGCAACAGGTGAACACATTTAGACAATCAGACACACCAGGGAAACTAACGACAGGAAGGAAAACACAGGGGCTGCGTCTCAGGTCGACTATTTTCATTTCCTCGGTCCTCGGTCCTCGGTATCACCGGAAGTTGATTTGTCTGCGCCATCTTGAGTAGCGTCCCATGGCTCTTATTTCTGCCGGAGGACCGAGGATCGATAACCGAGGAACCACCAGACCATCCTCCGATGAAATCCTCAGATACTCGCTCCGCCCCCTTACTGTGTATCGCTCACTGATTGGACGATGCAGCACATGCACTGATCTGATGCTTCTTGACATGAGAGCAGTTTCCCAGCGGAGTGAAGAAAATACATGAAATATGTGATATATATGAACAACAAAGTGGTCAAAAATCATTTTATTCATTTATTGGAAACATTTTTATGATCGCTTTTTTCGTTTTGCATTTTCAGTTATTGTCATTTCCATTCAGTCAGTCATTAAGTGCTATTAAAATGTTAATGTGCTACATATCTACACAAACAAAGTGTGCAATCCAATGAATGTTAATCTAACTGGGTTTTGATAGATAATATATCTCTTTTTCTTCTCTCAATTATTTTATTTATTTTGTGCACTCTAATCAATATTAATCAAACTATTGTTCGTTTATACATTTTAAGAATGGCGTCTATATTTTTTGAGAATGAGTTCTTATTTTATTTATTGGGGTCTACAACAGATGATACAAATGTTTGTGTTGGTAAATGTGTACTAACAGAGTATACTAACAGGGTACTAACAGAGTATACTAACAGGGTGAAAATAACGGGGACAGAGCTGCTGTCAGACGAACAGCTGTGTGGCGTCATCACAAACGGGCGTCACTTCACGTGACCCTCCGGAGGAAAGGACGTCCCATTGCTCTTAAATCTCATTTCCCTGCTTCTCGTGGTTTCCTTGCGCCTCTCCATGCTTCCCTGGTGGGAGGGACTAGTCGCAGGGAAACGACGTAAGTGAGGGACGCAAGGATTCCATTTAATCGACCTGAGATGGGCCCAGGGAGAAGGACCAGATACGAAACAAGGAGGAAAACATGAGACAGGGAACACAGAACAGCAAAATAAACCCAAAACTAGACATACAAAACTAAAAAACGTGACATAACATAAGGATCGTGACAGCACTTCTACAGGATGTATTTTTCATCCACTTTTCAGATTACATTTTTTTTATTTTGCTTACAAAATGCATGACCAAAGATTAAAGCTGTATAAGGTACAAATGTTTAAACCATCAAATATATCACAAAAAGTTAAGAAAGATATTCAAACATAAATTCTTTGTGCATCACAACTTTGTCTGTTTACATCAGTAAATTGCTACATGATGCAACATTATAAACAATATAATAATGTCCTACCATAAGTACTACATGAGAAATGGAGGAAGGAAGGGTACTTTACTTGTGACACTTTAGTTCATTTTTCTGATAATACCTTTTTTGTCAAAAAAATAACCATTAGATTTGTTCCACAACCATGAATACTATCGACCTCTTACCCGTGTATTACTGATCAGCAGAGAAATTCCTGTGTCAAATGTCAGCTCTTAAAATGTACTGTACATTTTTTAATAGTGAGACATGCTCTGTAGTGTATAAAGAGGGGCTTGCTGGTAATTGTTAAACCTCCGAATTGGCATGCTGGGTAAACAGTGTTGAGTGGGTAGTTTAGATAAGAAGCTAAACCTGAGGCAAAGCAATCGGCCGTTCCATAAAACAGGCACTGTACTGAGTGTTGCAATACTTTAAGGAACTCAAGGCTAATATTAATATGCATGCAGATAATACATTGCAGCCTATAAGGTAAGAGAACTCAAGAATGTTAAGGAACCACAATGAAAGTAAAGCCCTTGTTCTTTATTGTGTCATCCCAACTTGTGTAATGCTTTAATCCAAGCAAAAAATTAACTGTTCTCATAAATCATGTTAATTGAAATAAAAAAGTCTGGATTAAAGGAAAGTTTTTTTGTTGAAGCAGCAGTTGTGACGTAACGCTAACAGACTCCCACCTCTTCCTCCACAGTGTGATGGCAGGACGACAGCAGTGGAGGGGATGAAGCTGACAGCAGGAATGTGTGCAGGTTAACACACGTCTTCTGCCACCAGATAAGAAGCCTCTAACAGACTTTCAGCACAGTCTGGCAAAACAGAGACCTTCTGAGAGGAAATGAGAGGATACAGAGGCATCAAGTACACTTTATTCATCTGCTGCTACGTCTTCTGGGTGAGTTTCTCTGTTGGGGACAGTTTGAGAATTCAAAATAACACTTTATAGGTTTGTTAGTGTGGTTTCTTTCTCTTAAACCTGCTGTACAATATGGTTTCAACACGCATCATAGGTAAAGGACGACTTCACTTTGCTTTTGCCAAAGGTATGTGGAGACTGTTGGTGGCACAGTAAAACTCCACCACCTGTCCAATACAGAAATATGTCAACAACGTGTTTAGCTTAGCTTAGCACAAAGACTGTTAGATAAATCAAAAGAAAAACACATCTGCCTCAAATAACTTCAAGTCTGTCTAATTGACATGTCTTCTGTGCTTCATGTGAGTCACCTCTCCTGGTTAAACGTCATCTCTCTCTGACTGCAGGTGGTGAGTGCCATCCTCACAGCAGTTGGAATCTACGGTAAGATCGCCAAGGAGAAAGGTCAGTTAAAATTAATAAATTGTACTATTTGTGATAGAAGAAACTGATAACCTTACCCTTATCCTAAAAACCTGGGTCGTCTTTAATGCCAAACCCCATTTTACAAAGTGTGACGGTTCACAAAGGTAAAAAGACTTTTGTGAACCGTGGTTTGATAATGATCTTTGCCCCCTGTTTACTTTTGGATTATTGAAGAGACATCTTAGATAACAAATGAAGGTGGGCTTTCAGGACACTGACTTCATTGCATGCAGAAGGAATAGGTCTTTAATATGTGTGTTTGTTTCTTTGTCTTTGCAGAGTGTGTGAGTGTGTGTGTTCAAGGTTAAAAAACTATGATGCTGATAACATTCCTGAGGCTGAGCCCGAAAAGTTAATCAGACATGTTTTAACCATGACTCACTGTTTTAAGAGTGTGTGTGTGTGTGTGTGTGTGTGTGTGTGTGTGTGTGTGTGTGTGTGTGTGCGTGCGTGTGTGTGTGTGTGTGTGTGTGTTTGTAGATGTGGTTGACACCCTGACATTAGATCCAGCTCTGCTGTTGATCGTTGTTGGCTCGGCGATGTTTCTCATCACGTTCCTCGGGTGTTTTGGAGCGCTGCGTAACACCACCTGCCTTCTGAAGATGGTATGATTGATCAGCTGATCACTGTACGTTTCAGTGTCATATGTCAACGTTTGATTATTGTGATGTTTATTCTGCAAGTCAGTGCTGCTGAGTTGTTATTGTCCAGGTCATCTCTTCTTTGTTCCGGTAGTTTCTTGGGATCCTGGTAGCTGTCCTCCTCCTGCAGATCGCTGCTGGGGTGGTCGGATACCTCTTCACTGACATGGTAATATATAACACTGCTCTGATTTAATATAACACTGCTCTGATTATATATAACACTGCTCTGATTTAATATAACACTGCTCTGATTTAATATAACACTGCTCTGATTAAATATAACACTGCTCTGATTTAATATACCACTACTCTGATTTAATATAACACTGCTCTGATTGGACCAGAAATATAATATAATAATAAGATATCACAACTAGTAATCCGTAGACTTTTCTGTAGGTTTGTTTTCTCACAGAACTGAGAATAATGTTTGAGAACACTTCCAATAAAGTGAACACCACTATTTTGTTTCTTATCCGAGTTACTGCAGCTACGATCAGCTACAATGATTTCAGTCCGCAATGGAAAACAAAGTTTAGTACAGATTCTGCATTCATGTGCAGATATCTGATTATAGATATCCATGGATTTACTTAAGTAACTTGATGTTAATGTTCAGGTGATGGAGAGGACGGAGAGCCTAATGATGAAGGCCATCGTCCGTTACAGGGAGGACCGGGACCTGGAGAACGCCATCGACTTTATCCAGAAGAAGGTAAGGAAGGATGAATGACTGAGAAGCAACGTGAGGCCTTTACATCTGTTTCCTGGTAGAAAGAGTTTGATGTGTTTTCAGTTTCGTTGCTGTGGAGTTGAGAGCTACAAGGACTGGTCTCGTAACGTCTACTTTGAGTGTTTGGACACAAACCCTAGTCTGGAGGCCTGTGGAGTTCCCTTCTCCTGCTGCGTTGGTTTACAGAACCAGGTCAGAACCACTGTCTGTCTGTACGGTCCCCGACAGGTTCACAAAGGGACGTTTTCATGCCTGGAGTTTGGCTCATTTTCGCCAGCTCCTGCAACCAAAAATCATAATAAAAAAGGTCTATACGGCCCGTGGTCCATTTTTAATTGGCCCGCAGCTAATTCTAAAAGTACAATGGAATATGGCCCACACATGATACTTAGATACTGAGTCTTTAATTGTGCTTCTTAAATATGTAAACATATATTACACAGGACTCATGTGTTAATAAGCCCAATTTAAAATAAATTCTGCAAACTAAAGTTGAAAACATTTTCTAACAAATCTTAGTTGCTAAGAAAAATATTTCAAGCTTGTGTAACAAGCTTGAAATATATAAATAAATGTCAAATACCTTAAACAACCCTCTCAAATCCAAAGTGTATGTTATTCCCTCCTGCAGACGGTGCTGAACACCATGTGTGGTTATGGGGTGCAGCAGTTGGAGGAGTCTTCAGCCGGTCGGGATGTCTTCACCATCGGCTGCTTGCAGGGGATCGCGCTGTGGGCCAAAACTAATCTGCTGCTGGTGGCCGGTCTGACGGCTGGCCTGCTGCTGCTCGAGGTAACACCGCTGGAGCTCCAGTTCACAAACTTCAAGTCTTTATTTTTCTATGACATCAGAAGTCATGTAAACAAATGTCTTTATTTAAAGATTGAAGATTCAGATGTTTATTGTCATAGCACACAACTACGTCTAATTATGTAGTGTAGGAAAAATAAAGATGTTGGTACATCTGCAGTCTGGTGTTTTTAGTCTGATAGTCCTGAACAGTTTGCTGCTGGGGACATGGGGGTATTTGATAATCCTGATGGATTTCTTCCTGAGCCGCTGGGAGTAGAGGTCCTCCATGGAGGGCAGCTCCGTCCTGGTGATGTGCTGTGCAGTTTTCCCCACCCTCTGTATGGTTGAGGGCGGTGCAACTGCCATACCAGGCCGTGATGCAGCCAGTCAGGATCCTCTCTATGGTGCACCTGTAGAAGGTCAGGATCCTCTCTATGGTGCACCTGTAGAAGGTCAGGATCCTCTCTATGGTGCACCTGTAGAAGGTCAGGATGCTCTCTATGGTGCACCTGTAGGAGGTCAGGATGCTCTCTATGGTGCACCTGTAGAAGGTCAGGATGCTCTTTGGAGCACCTGTAGAAGGTCAGGATGCTCTCTATGGTGCACCTGTAGAAGGTCAGGATCCTCTCTATGGAGCACCTGTAGAAGGTCAGGATGCTCTCTATGGAGCACCTGTAGAAGGTCAGGATACTCTCTATGGAGCACCTGTAGAAGGTCAGGATACTCTCTATGGAGCACCTGTTGAAGGTCAGGATACTCTCTATGGAGCACCTGTAGAAGGTCAGGATCCTCTCTATGGTGCACCTGTAGAAGGTCAGGATCCTCTCTATGGAGCACATGTAGAAGGTCAGGATCCTCTCTATGGAGCACCTGTAGAAGGTCAGGATGCTCTCTATGGTGCACCTGTAGAAGGTCAGGATCCTCTCTATGGTGCACCTGTAGAAGGTCAGGATCCTCTCTATGGTGCACCTGTAGAAGGTCAGGATCCTCTCTATGGTGCACCTGTAGAAGGTCAGGATGCTCTCTATGGTGCACCTGTAGAAGTTGCAGAGTATCCTGGAGTCCTCAGCCTGCGGAGGAAGAAGAGCCGCTGTCCAGCTGTGTTGGTGATGGTGGTGGTGTGAAGAGTCCATGTCAGGTCCTCAGTGAAGAGTCCATGTCATGTCACTGTACAAATTGGAAGGGAAGCCTATCTGCCGGAATGTGGACACAGGGACTTAAGATAGATTCATCCCTGATCAGATTCTAAACTGTCTTTGTTTTTTCCGGCAGGTCTGCATGATCGGCTTGGCTGCCGGTCAAATCTCCTGGATAAAGAAAGTCCAACAACTAAAGAACGAAGATGCACCCAGAAGGAGGTCAGAAAGAAAGGACAGCTACTGGTATCCCGCTTTTGCAGACTTCAATGACGAATGTAATTCTGAGTGATGGGATGGAAAAATATCTGATATTTCCACTGTGATTATCTAGTTTGTCATTTTAGGAGAGTGTCAGAGGCTCTCCCAGTGGGTGAACAGCTTCCATGCCTTGTTGGAAATTGAACTACTACCTCATGTCAAACCACTTCAGGTCACCTCTCTTATATACAAGTAAGTGATTCAAAGAGAAAGTCAGTTTTGTTATCAACATAATGTGAAAAGTATTAGAAATATTTGTATATTATGAAAAGCTGTTCCTTGTAGATTATTCAAAATGTACACCCAGTACGAAACATTTAAATCACTGTGTATTTTTGTATGTATATAAATGTACATGTTTATTAATCATTGTGAGAATAAAGCTTGATGTAGTTATTCCTCAGACTCTCTGTGATGTGACTGTATTTCTTAAAGGTCCCATGTCATGGCCATTTCTACTGATCATAATTCCATTGTTGAGGTCTACTAGAATAGATGTATACTGTTCAATGTTCCAAACTCACATTGGTTTCTCAAACAGCATCTCTGTATAGTATGTGTATTCACTCTCTGTCCTACACGCTGTTGGAGCTCCTGCCTTATTAAAACCTTATTATTTATCTTTGCTGCACATCCAACACATCGTTTCACATCGTGAGGTGACACAGAATTGAAGGGTACCCTCATTATCACTCAATTATACAAACTCGCAGAGATAATAACAAGAACAGACATCAAAACATGTGGCGCTAGGTAGCTAAAAACGCTAAAAACACCTGTGTCGTAGTCTGGTCAAAAGTGGTCTGCAATAGGGTTGCCAACCGTCCCGTATTAGCCGGGACGCCCCGTATTTGAGCCAAAAGGGGCGTGTCCCGTACGGACTTTGTTTGTCCCAGACTCCCGTGTAAAGTGAAAAATAAAAAATATTTTTCTTTTTGCGCGGAATGCAGTGTGTCTGGCTGCGTGCCTGTGTGTTTGTGTGCTGTATGCGAAGGGCACTAGGACCGCTCGGTTGACAGGGCAGGCACAATGCTCGCATGTGTGTGTGAGAGTCAGTCAGCTGATTGATGGGAAAATGCTGGGAAAATGGTTGGTTGAAGCATAACATTAAGTCTAATAATGATGTACCGTGCATGTTCACATCATGTATACTTTGCATTACTTAATACCATTTTTCAAATATTTTATTTTTTAACATTTTGGACAAAATAGCCAATTGTACATCGAGGTGCCCAGATGTCCCTAGTGCCCACCTATCCGGTTTGAACATGCTGATGTACAATGTGATGTAGTAGCCTAATGCAGGTGTAAGACCATTGTGTTTGTATTGTGTTATAGGTATGCATAGTTTTCTATGCATTTTGAGTGTTTTGGGGGGTTTGACCCCCAAAAACATTTGCGAACCCTAGGGCCTAGCTCCCCCAAAATAATTAAATAACATAACCCTAACCTAACCCTTAAACCGAAATAAAGTAACAAAAAAAAGTAACTAAATCTGCCAGAAACCCGAAAATCGCGGGGGACACATGCGTGTGTCCCGTTTCTCCATTTATGGAAGTTGGCAACCCTAGTCTTCAATGGCATTAAAAGGATAAAAACGCTGCTGAAGTTAATCCATAGGTTAATCCAATGTGTCTGTGTCCCTTTGAATCCCTTTGATTTCTGATAATCCATGAGCAATAAACCTGCTTTTCCGTTTCCAGATGAGCTATAGCTCTATAGCTTCACTCAAAACGGCATCCGCGAAGCCCCCACCTTTTTGTTTTACCATGTGTGTGAGTGGGGGTATTCCCCTTCGATTCTATTGGCTCTAACGGTCAGAAAGAGATGTCAATCATCAAAATCGACCAATGGGTTCCAGAGAAACGGTAAAATCTCCATTTCCACCCAAATCACCTCAGAGGTGGAGTTTTTTTTGCTAAACCTCTCTAAAAAGATCAAATGTCACTTGTTTTTGCATCAATCTTGATACAGGGTACTTATTATATGTTGTACTTTGGATTCCTAAAGCTTTTAGTCTACCTTACCATCATCCAAGGTTAGTTTTCACTGTAAGCAAAAAAAGATTTTTTGGACGGACACTATCATTTACAGTTTTTTACCATGTTCAATCTGAATTTTCTTTAAAATAAAAAACATCTATATTGATTCTGACTTTTCTACATCCAACTCACAGGTTTATCATTACTATGAGAAAAAAGATTATTAATTTAACCCTTTTAGAAGGGAAGATATGGTCATTTGTTCTGGGAATGTCATTTTCGAGCCTGAGACCTGAAAAACAGGCTCAGGGCTAAACTGGTTAAGGGTGAAGCAAGATGTAATCTGCAACCCATAAGTCCGCCCGGCACTAGAAGCACAGACACACCTGCTCAATAACAACTCATGCCTATTGTGCCATGCGAATGGCACATCACCGTCCCTGAAATATAGCATAACATGAATATTCCCCATGAGGGGACGAAGGCTTGGAACAATACATACCTGCCGGTTTGAGAAAGTAGAGACGAAGGTCATACTTTTCCCAGTGACAAAAAGAGGGGGAACAGCAGCTCTCTGCATGCAGACAGGCAGGAGAGCGCACAGCTGGATCCCTGACGTCACTCACTCTGACCAGGCACTCCGTACAAAGTGTGTCAGAGGAAAAAGGAACATCCCTCCTATAAGAGGGAAAATGGGCCGCTCTCCGCGTGCCGAGAGGCAGGAGAGAGGCGCACAGCTGGCTCCCTGACGTCACTCACTCCGACAGGACACCCAGTACAGGGTGTGTCAGAGAGGAAAGGGAGACATCCCTCAAATAAAAATGAGTAAATGAACAGGGGGAAGACCAAGATGCAGCAGTGCAAATATCTTCCACTGACATTCCTCCGTGCAAAGCCGCGGAGGAGGAAATTTCTCTGGTGGAGTGCGCATTGATGTTCTCCGGGGGCTCCACCCCAGAGGAGACATATGCCTGCAACACAGCCTCACACAGCCAGTGTGACAGCTGTTGTGCAGAAAGAGGCTGCCCTAACGAGCGCTCTCTATAATGCACAAACAGGCGCTGAGAACGGCGCCAGGCCGCCGTGCGCGCCACATAGCAAGACAGCGCGCGCACAGGACAGCGCGCTACCTGCATGTGCCATCCGACCTCTGCAGCTCATCCAGAATGCAGCGGCTCGTCTGGCCTTCAACCTTCCAACATTTTCCCACACCACTCCGCTCCTCCGCTCCCTTCACTGGCTCCCGGTAACTGCTAGAATCCACTTCAAGACACTAGTACTTGCATACCATGCCGCGAATGGATCTGGCCCTTCCTACATCCAGGACATGGTTAAACTGTACACCCCAGCGCGTGCACTCCGCTCTGCATCAGCCAAACGACTCGCTGCAACCTCGCTGCGAGGGGGACCCAAGTTCCCATCAGCAAAAACACGTGGGTTTGCTATCCTGGCTCCAAGATGGTGGAATGAGCTCCCCATTGACATCAGGACGGCAGAAAGCCTGCACATCTTCCGGCGCAGACTGAAAACTCATCTCTTTCGACTCCACTTCGAGCGATAGAATTACTAACAAAGCACTTATATACTAATATAGGGCTGGCTTATCTATAGCCAGCTGAGTAGCACTTGAAATGTTTGGCTCTATGATACCTGATGTACTTATATGATTCTGTTTTCTTCTGGGCTGTGTCTTCCTGGTCGTATGTACTTATTGTAAGTCGCTTTGGACAAAAGCGTCAGCTAAATGCAATGTAATGTAATGTAATTGTAAGGACAGAGGAGATGAGACGTGGCTTCTTCCTCCGACCTGTGAGGATGGGGGAATAAGCGATCCAGGGTGATCACTCTTGACCTAAAAGAGTTGTGATGACCTTAGGCATGAAGCCGGGTTAGGGCGTAAAACAGCTGAACTGCCATCTCCTTGGATCCGGAGACATGACGGAGCCACAGAGAGAGCAGACAAATCACTCACCCTTTTCTCTGATAGAGCCAAAAGCAGTACTACTTTGGCTGAAAACAGTTTAAGGGGAACCTGATCAGGTTCAAATGGGGCTTTGCTAAGTGCGCGTAACATCAAAGCCAATTCCCACTGAGGCGCCAGTGTGCGTGACACAGGTCTGAGTCTCCATACTCCTCGCATACAACGGCTGCTGCGCTCTGCGAGCCCCTCTGTTCAATTCGCCAGGAATATACATTGCTCTGATGGAGAGCAACGTGTGTGCGCGCCCAGAACAGCAGCCGCCTGGCTGCGTTCAGAAGCTGCGCAGATCGTACTCCTCCCTGGCGATTGAGGTAGGCTGCTTCCATAGCCGTGGCCTGTTGTCTGTGTGAATCAACACATGTTTGATTGTACAGCAACGGGGCAAAGTGCTGGAATACTTCCCAAAATGGAGAACAGCTCCAGCACATTACCTCTGACGCACAGGGTCGATGAGCGGGCGAATGAACCACCTCTGGAGACTCCTCCTGTGGGGGAGACCCAGATCACCACGTGACCAGCTGAAGTCATGCTGAGCAGCTGTATCACGGAGAGGGCTGTCACCACTCTGCAGAATGTGACACGCTTGCTTCAGGTTTCGCCTGCGTACGAGGCGTATCTCGGACAGAGGAATGCCGCGAGCTCTGCAGGTTATTAACCGAGGTTAAAACTGGCAGGCTTTTGCAACGAGCCCTGCTGTCTACTAACCGGTTATAGGCAGCTGGTTTACACAGAGTGGGGGATATGTGAGAAACACTTGTTACTGATGACTCAGTACAAAAAGTTGGAAAATGAACACACTTTATTTTACTCACAGCCCCCTGAACGTCAGAACCGGCCCTGCTTCCTCGGAGGCTCTCGTGGAGCAGACCAGGAGCGGGGGAGCCTCACTCCCCTTTGACTCGCCGCCGGGAGACCCTGTCCCTGGGGTGGCGGGGGAGCGGAGACGTGGGACGGAGCCCCTGCAGTCAACGAGTCGGTTGTCATTTATAAAGGGAAACCGGCGTAGGAAGTGCTGTACGCACTTTCCTCGCCGGTACGCAATGTTTGGTGAATCGGAAAATGTCGGAACATTTCTGTACCTATTTTTTGGATTTCTACTACGTAAGCAACCTTCCCACGTGAATCCTACGCACGGCGTTATAAATGAGGCCCCTGGAGAGTATAAAACAACTCCTCTTCAGAATGTCGTCAGGATATTTTACAATGAAATTTTGCACATCATGTTTAGGTTAGTTCATTTGGGAATTGTTGTTGCACCGGGTGCACCAGTGTGCCTTTCAGGACGGCCGCGGAACAGGCGGACGACATTCTCCACCATGTCAGCTGGCTCCAGCCTGCTGAGCGCCCACAGCGGCACCAACGCCCGCAGCAGCCACGGCATCCACACCGGCCACAGCGGCCGCAAGCGGCCGCAAGCACCCGCAAACGCAACCGCCTCGGTGCGGTGCAGCTTTTGCGGGCTTCACGTAACGCCCATATTTGCCTATAAATAGTCAAAGAAACGCCCATTTATTCATTTATTTTGACTGACTTTATGAAGAAGATCGCAGGAAATGACGACGGAACAGCTAAAAAAGACATCTCACACCGTGTCAGATTTTGGTTATTTTGGGGAGGTCGAGATAAATCATATTGTTTGGTGAATGCCGTTTGAACCAGAGTAGCAGCATGGAGGTCGGATCGTCACCCAAATAAATAAATAAGTGGTCCGAAAAAGGTTCATGACAAAAAAAATACACATAGCCTTCCTCAGGCAGTGTGTTTGTACCGGGGACAGGAGACACCTCCTTGATGAGAGACTGTAAGAAATGATCGGGGAATCCCTCCGGAGTGGAGTCATGACGACTGGATCTGAATTATGGTTTCGTATTTGGTGATTTGTGTCCCAGCTGTCGATCAGCTGTGCGCAGCGTCTCCACTACAGCAACTCTATATCCACCAGTTAAAGGAAATACAACTAATGTGTTGTGTTATATTAGCTGTACAATTTACCACATATGGTGTTCTTAGTTTCCATACCTCCTGTGTTTTACGAGCGACTTATCTATTACCTCTCACAGTAGCGCCTTGGCCACTGCTTCTGTGTTACCTGTTATAACTCAATCAATATTTAGAAACATGTCAACATTCATCAAACAGTATCTTACCCCCAGATATGGAGCAGGTTAATTATAAAACTATCATTCAATGCTCAGTTTGAACATCTGGGTTGGGGCGGAAGGTTTCTGTCAATCCTTAAAAGAAAAATTTAAATTGTGAATTTGACAGCCATGTTGACATAATACATTATACACACTCCCCCCTTTTTACACATGAACTCATGTGTAATAAAACCCTGTAATGGGAGGGGGGGAGAAAAAAAACTGTCAGGTAAATATTGGTTAGGGACATAACGAACATTATTTACACAGTAAACACTTCAGTGAAAAGAAGTGTTTCTCTCCGTCCTTCATGGCCCAAAAGAAACAGAATCTTCAGATTTTAGTTTGAGTTTTACATTTGCAAAGCACCAACTCCTGTGAGAGTAAAATATCATCAAGTAGATTAGAAACGGGTAATAATATGTTAGTCCAAAAACATGCTTGGTTAGTTATTGTTTTAGAATCATGCAGTTACACTGATCACATGCCGGCATTCATTCACACTCACACTGTCTGGTTGTCACGTCAGGTTTGGTCAGGTACACCCCAGAGTCAGTCATGGACAGTGCTTTTGTCACACTGTCATTCAGGGTCAAAGGTCATTTGGTCTCGGTCTCGGCCATGTCGTGCTCTGCAGAGTCTTTTAAGAGGTATTTCAGCATAGGCGCGTACACTTTATCTCCAAAAATATGTCATATGTGGAGCGCCATTCCATATTCATTCACGATTTCAACTATGATTTTCAGATGGTTCTAACTTTTCATTTGGACTTCTGCCTCCCACCTTTCCTGAAACTTGGTACAAAACTCACTTCCTTAGAGTACTACTACTACTGCAATTCATTTACACCTAATTAGTATTAAAATGTCTAATAGATCTATTTCAGAAACTTGTGTACATAACTATTATCTTGAGTCAAAACATTACTAGGATCCGTGTAGCTCTGCTATGCATTTCACAGCTCATCTTCAATTCTGGTCTACCTAAAAAACAATGTTAAACTCTTTAGCAGTGCGTGGAACCTTGGGTGTCCGAACATGCAACAATTACTCCCTCCTTTATCAAGGATTTAAAAACAGAAGTCATTTCATAAATACCTACATGTTTCAAGCATCACATATTCCACACTATGAAAGAACATCTCCATATTTTCTCCAATATTTTAAATCCCACCGTTACTTTGAACAATAGTAAACCTGCAGAGCACACCAATCAGATCACAGTAATGAAATTTGACTCAAGTGTAGGCCTATGTCTACTTTCCTTTATACTTATTACTTTTGCTGAACATTTATTTATATTGTCTAAATTCATTGTCTATGATGTGCAAACAGTTTGAGTGTAAAAATGTGTTTTTCTCAATGTATTTACACTCTACGGATTCTTGAGTTTACTCATCTCCTGGTGCTGTCGTTGTAAAAAATGTTCAATTCCTTATTGTTTTGTACCAGTTTTCCAAAATCAGCTCTAACTGCCGTGCCATTTAAGGAAAGGTGGCGGTACGGCTACACAATGTGTAAGTGGGTGCCAACATGTTCCTTTTTTAACTTTGATCCGGAGCGCATCTGCAGTGCGTTCTACAACTTCCCATGGTCCACTCCATACAGGTTGCAACAAGTTCATCTTGTGGATTTTTACATTTACCCAATCACCTGATCCAACAGAAATATTCGTCATGGCCCTGGCATATGCTTCAGCCTCAATATTTCTAATATCTAACACTGGTTCTCCTCTGTATTGTGAGGTGCTACCTCGTGGTGGATATTGCTGAGTGGGGCAATCTCTGGCCAGATGTCTACAATCTCCACATATGAAGCAGCCATCATCCCTTCTTCCTCTTGATCGTTGCTTTCCTCTTCATTGTCCCTTTTGTTGATGCTGTATGGGAGTGTATACCTGTGCTTGCGGCTGTACTTGCGTAGGAAGATGCACAGGTGTCTGCTGAACCTGGTTTTGTGGACATACACTTCCTCCTCCGCTTTGTTGAACTGTTGGAGGTGTCCGCCCTGCCTTCTTTGCTAGTATGGCCATCTGCTTTGTCGATTCCTTGGCATCTTTCTCAGCTACTTGTATCTTCAAAAGTCTTAGTTTTAGTGTTTTAATTTCTTCATCATTTTCCCTCTTTGTTTCCTGGTATTTGATGTCGTGGTGAATGAGATTTAGTCTCCATTCTTCTGGGAGTTTAGCTTCCAATCCCACCACATCTCCCAGGCGTGCCTGCACTGATTTGGGAAGGGCTTTGATGACTGCGTTCTTCCACAGCATTATGACAGCCGGTGAAGTGTCATGTCGTTCTCCAGTGCAGTCCTCCCACACTCCTTCACATCTCTTGAGGAAGGCATGCATGTCTTCCCCAGGTTCTTTTCTCAGGCTGTTGAGGGCATGTAAACTGCGTGTTGTCGGGTAGATGTGACGAATAGCAGCCCAATAATTCGACCTGATATTGTTGAATGAAGTTTAATCTGGGTCGTGCGTGCAATTGGCCTCGGAATCTACTGCTCTTGCCTCTAGTCTTCCTTCTATCCGTCCAAGCAGTGCCCTCATGTCTCCCAAGCACAAGTGGTCTTGGACTGTGTATTTCTCCAGATCATTCACCCACTTCTGACCTCCTTGGGTGAGTGGAGGTAGTTTTGCCACTAATGATTCCATGTCCCTGTGAGTCCATGGTTGGTATTCAAGTCCTCTTCCAACCGCTATCAATGGCATGGAGTTGTGTGCACCAGTCTTGGTTCTTCGAGTTGTCTTGTTTTTTCTAGTTTCGAGGCATGTCCCAGGGTAGTGTTGCTCGTTTTTGTCGCTACTATTATTCTCAGGAGGAGATGCAAAACTGTATTGTTGCTGTGACTGTTCATGGTATGGGGAGTGTCTACTGGTTTCAGACTGCGTACCGTTGTCGTCATCTTCATCTCCCCGTCCTTTGGAATAGTCAGGAGAGTAGTTTGTTCGGCGTGTTCTTTGAGTTCTTTGTTCTTCTCTCCGTTGTCTATCTGCCATCATGTCCTGGAACCTTACATCTTCTTGTCGTCTTTCCGCCAGAAGTTGTTGGTATTTATCTTCCTCGCTTTGTCTTTCTGCAATAATGTCATTATGGGCTTCAACTGCCTTTCGTCTCTCTTCCATTCTTCTGTTGAGTTCTTCCATTCTTCTGTCGAGTTCCTCTATTCTTCTGTCGAGTTCTTCCTGTCTTCTGCCGAGTTCTTCCTCCATTCTTCTGCTGAGTGCTTCCTCTCTTCTGCGAAGTTCTGCTTCCATTCTTCTGCTGAGTGCTTCCTCTCTTCTGCCAAGTTCTGCTTCCATTATTCTGCTGAGTGCTTCCTCTCTTCTGCCAAGTTCTGCTTCCATTCTTCTGCTGAGTTCTTCCATTATTGGCAGATCTTCTGCTGCTACCACATGTAAGCTGTTTGTCAATCCCTGGCTGGTATATTTTAGATAGAGAATCAGTTTTGCAACCATAACTTTTCTTTTTTCAGCTTTTTTCATAGCGTTTTTAGCAGGTCCATACCGAGGGGGTTGTCCGGCTTTGATCCATGCTTTTTCCTGTTGTAGGTATTCAGCATTCTCATGTTCAACTACAGCTTTTCTATGGGCTTCCGTTGGTCCAGGTTGATCATCTGCTGGAATCAATCCTCTCGTTTGCCACTGCTTGAACAGTTCCTCTATTTGGTTCCATGTCTTCTGTCTTTTACTGGGAACTGTCCCAGCATCTGACCAGGTGTTTACTCTCTCCTTAATATCTGCAGTTGTGCCTGGCACTGCGAGTGCTCTTAACTCTGGCGACATGTTTCTTAAGTACACGGTTAATATTATTAAGTTATCAAAAATGAATTACCAATCCTCTGAATAGTACCCTTGTATTCTTTATAAGGTTATCCTATGTCAAAAAAAAATGTAAATGTTGTAAAACTGAGATTGGAAAATCAAAATTAGACAAATTAAATTAAAATTTTGAAATTATGCAAATAAAAAAAAAACTGAATAAATAAATAAAAATGAACAGTGTATGGTTTTGACTTTGTAATATGAAAATAGGAATATGGTGGAAATCCAAATAAACCGTGTACATTCAAGTTTATGAAATTATCCAAATGTCATAAAATGTGTTAACTACAATACTTCAATTCAAAGAAATCACATGTAATCTTTATCTGTGTGGTGAAGAATGTATTAACTGTAACACTTATTATGTCCGCTAGGGGAGCTGTTTTATTTGTAACTCCTCTCGAATGTATCAACTAGTACTTCCGGTTTATAAACCTACTTCCTGTTTATTTCCTCAAAATATAAAGTTCAAATTACTTTCTTTGAAAAGCATGAAAAACAAAACAACTCAATCTACTCTCAACGTTCATCTACACCATCCCTGTGTATTTAATCCGTAGTTACCGGTTGTATCTTTACTCAAACTATTTCACCATCTAGTAATGCCAACTGGCTAGCTAATTAGCTTAGCAGTATAGCATTAACCACATGTGACTGGGGTAAGGGGAACAATGGGAACACTCAACATCTGCAGATAAATAACCACACTGCTTGACAATACAAAACAACACAATCTTCATTTATCTTAGCTCTAAATTCTATAGATGCTGACCTTAAAAGCTGATCTCATACCAATCTTGTACACAATCGTTTCGGCTTAGAACATCACACAAAAATATACTTTTCGGCTTAAAAACTCCACACAATATACTTTATTAAACCAGACTACGCAGGTTTAACACATCAAACATATAGACTAACATGAATGGACCCAGTCCAGTGTAAAACAGATCAGGTCTGGTACCTACCCAGAGGTATTTAACACAATATGGACTCAGTCCTATCCCAGATCAAATCTAGTGCCTCCCCAGAAGGTCTTAATACTATGTAATATTCACATTTATCGGGCGGCGCCGAAGATACAACAGAGACGAATAGAAACACTATATACAATCTCCACACCACTCGCAATCACCACGGAATTAAACAGGTAACTGTCTCACCTTTCGTTTAGGCCCAGCCAAAAACTCATTTGCTGCAGCCTAGTGTGATGCTAGTTAGCTTGCAGCCTTCCCCCTTCTTCCAGCTCTATCCCGCTTCAGGGTCCACCCAGGGACGCCAAATGTTAGTGTATTTAGAACCCTGAAGGCAGGAGAGACTGAAAAGAGTCAAGGGAAGCTTATAAAAGTTAACAGCATTTAATTACACAAAAGATGCGATGGTGTACAAAATGAAATGTGCGAGTGGAGGCGCTCTCCTCATCCGACCGGTCAGTCCAGGTCAGCAGGTAGAAGCGCGATCCTTGGCTTGCTCTTCCTGTTGTCATCTGAGGACTTCTCCTATTGGCCGGCGTCGTTGGGGGGGGCGGGTCCAATGCAATTCCTGTCTTTTTCTGTTGTTAAATTATATCATTCTGGTGTCTGTGGTTATTTAAACATTCCCTAATAAATGTTATTCAGCGGTAATACATGAGTGCTAAACCCAGTGTGCCCAGTGAACAACATCACATGTCATTTCACCTTTGATTCACGGTTTGAAAATGCAGCATTTCGCTACATGCTAATGCTAACCGGAAGTGAATAATTTTCAGAATAAAAGTATTAAGTTAATAGTTAGTGAACTTCCGGTTTTTCAGAATACAACTAATTTAAATTAAATAGTGTATTTAATTCAAATTAGGCCATATCAACATTGATTTTAATTTCTAACAGTATGCTACACGGTTCAATTTGGCTGCTGTCTGAACCCAACATAGACATTTCGCGGATCGGGAAACTCCCTGCGAATCCTGAGGACAACGCAGGCCGGAATCACCACTCTGATCCTGCGTCCAAGGAAGCCCCAGCACCAGCTCACAAAGCTTCTGTAGGCTAGATACCTGTGACGCATGAAATCATAAAACAAATATTTAGTGTCATTTATACAAAATACAAGTACATTTAGTTTTTTTTATGGGTTCAAAGAACCGTTGATTTTGACAATAAAGTTCCGAGTTGATATCGAATGTGTCGTGATTATTCATGTTTGGATGGGTAAAGAATATTCTGATTTCAAAAGCATAAGGTTGTGTGTGGACTTTTTTTGTCGTACACATGGGTGTGTTATGCCATTGCTGTGTAGTATATAATATAATAGTACAATGACAGAATGAAAGATTGCATAAAGCCATATATACACCAGTATTTATTTCCATGAACAATATTAGCATTCGTTTTACAATTTCAGTCAAAACAAACCACTCAATGCTCTATTTGCCTCAACTGTAGTCCACCATGTTCAGCTCTGTAAATATTCAATGCATTCTGCAGGGAGAACACATTCAGGCACACAGGCTCCAATCCAGGATGGTCCACCATACAGGTTACAGAGTCCTCATGTTCCTGCATCCCTCTTTACACCTAGTGTGATAAACATATATTGAATGACATGTGAAAAATGTATTCTCTAAACAGACAACTTAGTGAAGCTATCAAAAATGTTACCTGTGGTATCTCCATGCAGCACACATGCTCCGGATCAGAAGCTATCGTGGCGCAATTTGCACATGTACCGCTTTAGAAAGAAGTAAATAACTGAGCTTTTAAAAACACATGAAACACACACATTGCTGACAACTGAGGTGTTGGAGTTATACTTTTTATCACCCTAAGTTATTGAACTTTCCAACGGTTGTTGCACGATGTTGGAAGAAAAGGACTGTAAACTATTAAACGCAATGAGTCCATTGTATTTATGCTGAAAATATGAATGTCTCCCTTTATAAATATATATATATGTATCGCTGTGTTTGCGTTACAAACTCTAAGTTACAAACTATACACATTGCATTCTTGCTAATTAGCCAAAATATGAACGGAATAAGTAGCAAGCATCGTAACAGAGTAAAAATAAATAGGGACAACAGCTTGTCAACTAACCATTCAGAAACGTCCTGCTGCAACCGAGATGTTTGCACCTCCACCAAAACCTCCGCTGCTTCAGGGTCAGTTTCTGGATCAAATTGATAATATGCTTGAACACATGCATTGCTCTGAGATGACATGTTTATTCCACACTCGTAATCACAGCAAGCATGGTAATGTGACTCTCGCTGGCTCATGCCCCCCTCTTCTGCAGGGGGGCGTGGTCAGCTGCTGCTCAGAATTTTCATAGACAGGTTTGGAATAGAGCGAAAATGAGCGAAACGAGGCATGGCTAAAAAATGATCTGTTTGGTATTTTGAAAAATAAAATGTATAAATATACCTTATATAGGTAGGGTCATACACTATATCATTTAAATATAGCATGATAGGTCTCCTTTAAGCTGTTCGATGGCTACTGCCATATTTGCAAAATGTGCCTCTGAACCTTGACAAGTGCATGTTTCAGGCTTATCAATTAATGTAATGTAATGTTATCAATTAACAACAGGAGGGGTCACAAACATAAGACCAGCTGTTAAATAAAGCTCTTCTGACCTTAGCTGGCATGTGTGTATATATAGTAATGCTGCCCATTATGGGCACAAGCAATTTTCACCCATTTATTAATTATATGTTTTAAATTTGAGTGTTTCCTATCCCCTAAACTTCCAGGGATGTACACAGTTTAATACTGGCAACTTCTTATTATGGGAAATACGAAAACGTCTTTTAAAACTACAACTCCCAGTTGAGACGTGCCATAGATAGAGAACATGTTGCGAAACAGAATAGCCAGCATGTGTAGTTCTGGGGACGGGGTGGGGGAGGGGGGGACGCGGTGGACCCGTTCAAATCCAGTTTTGGACAGTCTGCTGTGGTTCCATCCCATTTCAAGTGCTGTTCGAGGCTTGGCATAACCCTCGGAGCACACTCTCCAATCACAGATCTTGAGGACTATCACTGGGTTTGTCAAACAGAGCACATGGTGTAGTCCAAACGATAGCTGGGGATTCTGGGTAGTGTAGTGTCTTCTGCCATCCTTTACTCCGAAAAAATATTTGTTTCTCCGAATCGAAGGGGAAAAATACAAAAGCATTGCACACAATTTAAACCAATCAATGTTGTGTAATTAACAAGGATAATCTGGTGTTTTTTAGTCGATGAGTAGTGCAGATATCGCTGTAAAATCAATCGACAGTAAGGGGAATACTTACTTCCGGGTGTACAATTCTCCGTTATCCAATGAGAATGGATGCTCACATTGCCTTTAAGGGCAGCCGACACAAACGAATGCCGTGCTTCCATGAGCGTCAAATCCCGCCGCAGATGAGAATATATTGCAATCAGTTGAAAGCTATTTGCGTCCTTTTATGACGCTGAAGGAGCCTAGGAGCGTCACAACCAATTTAGGGCTTTGAAAACAAATAAAAGGAGTTTAAAATCAATTCTGAACCGAACTGGAAGCCAGTGTAGTGAGGCCAGAATTGGGGTGATGTGGTCACGCTTTTTATGGCCAGTGAGAAGAAGTGGGAAGCACTATTTAGACACAGCATAACGTACTTTCCACTTGCCCGCTCGGGCCACTAAAAATATTGCTTTAAAAAAATTGTCCTGTGGTATTGGTATTTTGTCTAGCAATTTAGTTAAATTGTTTAGTTTATTAACGCTACAACATAGCGTTTCGTGAGGTGGTTGACGTTGTTGGGTGAAAAGCAAACAGCTGTTTGCTGTGGAGCGCAGCGCGAAGCAGGCTCCCGTGAGCGGGAGCGCGCTCGTTCATACAGACTATCGCGCCACCTAACCATTCGCCAAAATGTTTTTAATACCATAATCTTCAAATAAAAGAAAGTCACCGGAGGAGTTAAAGGAGAGTGACATGGAGCATGAGAAGAAGAGGGAGAGAAAGTTTCTGCCAGCTTGATCGATGGAGTTGGCTTCTAGTGGTGCAGTGACGCGTCCTAAAACCCTTTTATAATCTATCATAATCTATCGATTAGATTTATGATTCGAACATTATAAAAGTAGGGTAGACATGTGGAGATTATCAAAACGTGAATTTATCAAACAGGTTTGTTTTCCACAGACTTTATTTCCAGCTATTTTCCAAAACCCTGTGGAGAAATCCCATTGCTTTTTGTGGAGGGAACCAGCAGCTTACTTTCTGGTTTTAGGACGCGTCACTCAATATGATGCCAATATAAACAAGGTCTTCTGTCGGCTCTGTACATCAATGCCGACCTATGCTGACAAGTAAGTGAAGAGTAGACAATATAAAGGTATTGGCGAAAAGTCCCAGCAGTTTAGGATAATGAAGGATCTAATCTAATCTATAGCCATTACATGTCTAACTCCTAATGACAGGAAGGCAGAACGCGTATTATACAAATAATATTACTCATAATAATAGCAGACATTTTTTAACAATGACCACAATATCATTATTTTAATAAACCAAATATGAACAATTGAGGAACATGAGGAAGAACTGATGATTCAAATGTTGTAGTACAAGTAGTAATGTAGTTAGTGCATAAATTACTATTGCAACAAATGTGTTAATTTTCTTCATTTTAAGTCGATTTGTTTTTGGACGAATGCTCCGGGCCAGTGGTTACAATGGTGGGGCCAGTGACAATACAATTCCACCGGCCCGGAGGGCCAGTGGCATTTTACCCTTAATGTCTACCCCTGTCTTCTCTGTGGCAAGAGCTGCAAATGGAGGAGCGACAATCACCTTCAAGAAAGGAGAAAGCCACATGGTTACCAAGGACAGTAGCAGGTTTGACATACACGAGAGTGGACATTTGTATTACTTGCCAACTGTTAAAGAAAATGTTGAAAAATGTAAAGGGTGTCATGATATGCAAACTTGGCATGCAATTTTAGGTCATTGCAACTATGAAGATGTACAGAAATTACAAAGTGTAGTGACAGGCATGGAGATAAAAGGAACAGCAGTTAAGCCTAGTCAGTTATGTGAAGTGTGTACACAAGGAAAATTCACACAGACTAGAAATAGGGAGCCAGACAGAAAGGCTGGGAAACCCTTAGAGCTAGTACATACTGATTTAACTGGTCCCATGTCAACACTGAGCAGAGAAGGCCACAGATATGCACAATCATTTACAGATGACTATTCAGGCACCGTGATGGTATATTTTCTGAAGTCAAAAAGTGATACAGTGCAAGCCACAGAAAGGTTCTTGGCAGACATAGCACCTTATGGAGAAGTCAAGTGTATTCGTTCAGACAACGGCACTGAGTTTACAAGCCGAGACTTTCAGGCACTCTTAACTAAAAATAAGATTAGACATGAAACGTCTGCACCCTATTCACCACACCAAAATGGTACAGCAGAGAGAACTTGGCGAACTCTCTATGATATGAGCAGATGCCTACTGATAGAGAGTGGGTTACCAGACAAGCTATGGAACTACGCTATGCAGACTGCAGCTTTTGTAAGGAACAGGTGCTACAGCAGGCGCACAAAGAAAATGCCATACGAGTTGTTCACAGGCAAAGAACCAAATGTATCCAAACTGCAAACATTTGGTACAACATGTTTTGCTTACAAACAAGAAAAAGGGAAGCTAGACTCTAGATGTGAGCAAGGGGTTTTCATTGGATATGATAAAAACAGCCCAGCTTATCTGGTGTATTACCCAGAAACAGAGAGGGTGCAAAAGCACAGGTTGGTGAAATTCACAACCAAAAGCGCAAAAGAAAAGGAAACACAAACATCTGAATCACACATAGAATGTGGTCATGAGGATGAACACTCCAGGGCCGTAGACAATGATATAAATGTGGAAAATGTATCAAGTCATGGTATTCAGATTTGTGTGCCTGAGACTTTACTTGAAGAGACTGAATGTACACAGCCGAGTAAAGCCACAGAGACTGTAACCAAAAGGTATCCACAGAGAAACAAAAGGAGACCAACTCATCTACGGGATTTTGAGACTGAGGATGCAGAGGACAAAGCACAAACATGCATGGACTTTTGCTACAGAGCAGTCTGTGATATCCCTCAAACCTACAATGATGCCATAGTGTCAGCAAAGTCAAGGCAGTGGAAGAATGCCATGGACGAGGAGATGCGATCTCTGGAGGAAAACGAGACCTTCCACTTCACCCAGTTGTCACCAGGTAAAAAGGCAGTGGGGGGAAGACGGGCTCCCACAAGACACAAGAGGGACTCATTTTATACCAGATGGACATTAAGACAGCCTATTTGCATGCACCCATTGATTGTGAAATCAAATTTGTGGTCAGTAAACAAATTTGTGGTCAGTAAACTATCTCAGCACTTGGCTGAACCAACAGAGGAACATTGGAACACAGTAAAACATGTGTTCAGATATCTAAAAGGCACAACAGAACAGGAGTTATGCTTTAAGAAAAATGACAGAGAGGCACTAGGTCTAAAAGTGTACTGTGATGCTGACTAGGCATCAGATGCAACAGACAGGCGTAGCACATCAGGATATTGTGTCAGTCTAAGTAAAGGAAGCTCTCTGATCTCATGGAAAACAAAGAAACAACCAACAGTGGCATTATCCACCTGTGAGGCAGAATACATGTCTTTAGCATCAGCTATCCAAGAATGTATCTATTTAGATCAGCTACTCAAAGGTATAGACACATACCAGTCAGGGTTTCCGCTAGGATTTTTTCTCGCCGCTCAAATGTGCCGGACAGAATTTATTTTACCGGACACATTTGAAACTTACCGGTCATGTTTCAATAATAATAATAAGAATTGTGTGGCAGAGTTTCCGTTAGCAGGTAATCACCGGACTATGACCGGCTATGCTGATGTTTAAAACTCAGTTAATGGGAGTCGTTTTTATATTGCTTCAGTTTATAATCGTAACAGATCGAAAAATTCAGATTCATTTTTCAACAAATGATTCCACAAACAACAAAAAACATCATTATTACATTCAAAGAAACTACTTGTAGTAGATGAACTACATTATTCAAAAGTTTACATTAACTTTGAATAATAACACTGGAGAAACGGATCCTCTCTTTTCCTCCCTCCCTCCCTCTCTCCTGACAGCCCGTCAGTTTCTCATGCAGCGCGCTAAACAGTGGGCGGGGCTTCAGGTCAGACTCAGCAGCTGATCTGATCTCTCTCTCGCGTCCGGTTACACTACACTCGCGTTTATGTCCATATCGATCAGATCCAGCTCTCCTGATCGGCCTATAGAGAGCGCCGATCAAACTATTAAGAGTGAATATCGGCCGATAATGACCAGGCGGCCAATCGATCGGAGCATCGGACATTTTGACCGACAGGTTTTGAATTTACCGGTTTTTATTCAATTTGACCAGCTAAAAACCGGTAAATACCGGCTAACGGAAACCCTGATACCAGTATGCACAAACAAAGGTGTACGAGGACAACCAAGGTACTATAGCCCTTGCCAAAAACCCAGTAAACAGGCAAAGGAGCAAACACATTGATATTAAATACGATTTCATTAGGGAAACTGTAAATAACGGAAAGTTAACTTTGGAGTACTGCCCTACTGAGTTAATGATTGCTGATGTCATGACCAAGCCAGCTACAAAGCTACAACTAAAGAGGTTTGCTCAAGACATGTTTGGCACTTAAAAGTGCACGAGTATATTCACATTGTTAAGGCAAAAGAGAAGCCTTATTATATTATTGTTTTGTTTTCATGTAATCAATAGAGTTAAGGTTGAGTGGGAGTGTTAAGTATTACTTTGTAATAGCACCCTTACTCCATGTGTAATGGTACGTCCCATTAGGCGCATTCACACCGCAGTACTTTTCCCACAAAGGTTCATGAGAACTTAGTTCATGAGAACTCTTTAGTTCTCATGAACTAAGTACAAATCGCGTTCACACCGGAATAAGTCCCTGGGGGAGGATTAGGCAAATGAAGCCGCTGACGTCACTTCTTCTTCTTCTGCTTTGGGTTTACTGGCAGGCCGCAAACCACTTCATGGCGGATACTGCCGAACAAAGTCCCCGGCCGGAAGTCCCCGGAGTTGTAAGTGGACTTCAGTAGAAGTTGCTGGGACTCCCAGCAGCTTCTACTGAAGCCTTCCGAGTAAATCGCCAGAACACCGACACCTCCTCATCTCCACCGCTCCCATGTTTTATTTTGTGTTGCCATAAGTTAGTCTCTCTGCGTTTCTGCGCTGGGCTAATGCTAATGCTAATAATGCTAATGCGAGGATAATAAAATGGCGGCTTCACAAAACTTTTTGGAAGTTTTACGGGGCGTGGTTTGCAATCCGCCCAGCCAATCAGAAATATAGCTCTTTTCTCACAAAAGAGCCGCTCGAAAGTCCCTGCTCTCTAGCAGGGACTTTCGAGCGGGTAAAAAGGTTCTCATGAACTAATTTTAGTACCGGCTCTTTTTGGTGTGAACGCGATAAAAGAGTTCTCATGAACTAAGTTCGCATGAACCTTTGTGGGAAAAGTACCGCAGTGTGAATGCGCCTATAGTGCACCCTTACCCCATGTTTAATGGTATGTCCCATTGTGACGTCATAAGCAAGCGTGGAGCGCTATATCTTCTTGTTGTTGATTACGCAGCACTGCCATGCTGGTTCATGTCCCTGAATAAATGGATGAGAGAAGAACAATGACTGCGCATACTTTATTAGTTTAACACTCTCATTTATCATATATGAAGAATTCATTTTCAAACATTGATTAAAGCTGATCTTAAAATTATTAAACAAACGCCTGTCTGTCTCCTCAGTGCACACAAAAACATAACTTGGAGAAATAAATAAATATATATATATATATATATATATATATATATATATATATATATATGTTATTTAAAACCACCTGGAATATGTTGTGTTAATGTTATGAAATGTTTTCTCATAAATGATGCGGTTTTGCATTTCTAGGTTGTACGAGCATGATTTTATATACTACCATGTTAAAACATGTTTTATGCCGTTTGCTAAGACTTGATAAGTCGCTCGTAAAACACAGGAGGTATGGAAACTAAGAACACCATATGTGGTAAATTGTACAGCTAATATAACACAACACATTAGTTGTATTTCCTTTAACTGGTGGATATAGAGTTGCTGCAGTGGAGACGCTGCGCACAGCTGATCGACAGCTGGGACACAAACCACCAAATACGAAAACATAATTCAGATCTTGTCGTCATGACTCCACTCCGGAGGGATTCCCCGATAATTTCTTACAGTTTCTCATCAAGGGGGTCTCTCCTGTCCCCGGTACAAACACATACTGCCTGAGGAAGGCTATGTGTATTTTTTTTGTCATGAACCTTTTTCGGGCCACTTATTTATTTCTTTTGGTGACGATCCGACCTCCATGCTGTTACTCTGGTTCAAACGGCATCCACCAAACAATATGATTTATCTCCACCTCCCCAAAATAACCAAAATCTGACACGGTGTGAGATGTCTTTTTTAGCTGTTCTGTCGTCATTTCCTGCGATCTTCTTCATAAAGTCAGTCAGAATGAATGAATGAATGAATGAATGGGCGTTTCTTTGACTATTTATAGGCAAATATGGGTGTTACGTGAAGCCCGCAAAAGCTGCACCGCATTTCGAGTCAGTTGTAATTTATAAAGGGAAACCGGCGTAGGAAGTGCTGTACGCACTTTCCTCGCCGGTACGCAATGTTTGGTGAATCGGAACATTTCGGAACATTTCTGTAACTATTTTTTGGATTTCTACTACGTAAGCAACCTTCCCACGTGAATCCTACGCACAGCGTTATAAATGAGGCCCCTGGTCCATACCCAAACATACAGAGCGTTGCAGTAATCCAGTCTCAAGGTAACAAAGGCATTAATAACCCTTTCTAGGTCTTTATGATGAAGCTGTTGAAGATGTATTGCTGCCACTAGAACTTTTACCTTTTTTGCTTATTATGCCCACTGATATTGCTTTATGTGGACTTGACATATGTGCAGTATATGAGCCATGGTCAGAAGGAGGCACATGCTCAAAGGAGGCAGCTCTCGCTAACCATTTCTTCATCACATCTTGAAACTCATTGAAATATGCAATTTTTGGGAGATACCAGTCAACGTGATCACTTTCTTGTTCTTGCTCCGACAGCATTTCTTGCACTGAGTAATGTGAGTTTGAAAACTCTTTGGAGAGTATTTGAAAAACCCCACGACAACCTTGCATCTCAATGATATTCCCATAATCAATCATGTGTGAATCAATCTCGTTTTTTTCCCTTGAGACTTGACCCAATTTCGCTCTCCTTTTTTTAATTAACTGCGCCAGCTTATCTTCTAAAGCCTTTTCTGTAGGTCTTATTGTTCTTTTTGGTCTGACGTCAGCATTTTCCACAGGCACTTCACGTTCATTCACGTTTGGGTCCATAGGACTTTCATTCGTTTCCACATTTTCCTTTTCAGCCATTGTTATGCTTTATTGTCATTAAACATCCACTTGTAAACAGCTGTCCTTATTTTAATGTTACGCTTTGTTAGTGTGCGGCTTGGATCCGCGGCAGTAAGACAGATAGACAAACTTATTAAAGCGCTTTTTAAGATGCGCTCCTTGAGTTACGTTCCACACTTTATTCATAAGCGAATTTATTCCACTTCCAGCATTAGATTATACTGTATTGCAACATCCAAAACATGCGGCACAAGCCTTTTTCCACAGAAATCCACGTTGTAACAATCCAGAAAGTCAATGCGGTCCTTCCTTGTTCACTATGAAGTCCGTGATTTGTAAACTCACGATTCACATCCGCTCGTATCCATTCATTTCCAAGAGTATTTCATTCATTATAATAATATGGTGGCAACCATTTAATTCCACACGGATTTGTCCGTCACGAGAGTTTTTAACAATGTCGTGGCTTCCTTCCTTGTTTTTCCACCAAGCCACTAGACGCCTTAAACAGACAGTTCTAACTCGTTTCTCTCCTTAAATTACTCACAGTTTGAAGTGTTGCTTGGCCTCAGATGGTTTAGCAGATGTTGCGATGTATTTGCTCAAAATAAAATAACAAACTTTTGCACATGCAACAAAGAAAAATAGGCCTTTACAATATTCAAAAGAAATAGGCAACACTCAAATAAAACAACACAACTTAGGTATTCTTTCTTTCTTGATAACTTCACAACTTAAATGGTACTTGTACGGTTACGAGTACGGTTAAAAACTGTTCCTCGACGGCGTCTCTCAACAGGTTGCCCATCACTGCGTTAGCACAGGCGCCGTGGGAATTGTAGTCCTTTATAGTGCGTTGACTACAGACGTCACAATTACGTGGCCTTTCTTATCAAATCAAAAATACTGGCTCTAACAACAGGGTTAGGGTTATGGTTAGGGTAAGGGTAAGGTTAAGGGTAAGGGTTAGGGTTAGGTATGTGTTGGTTATGGTTAAGGTTAGGATAAGTCTCCAGGGAATGCATGTAAGTCAATGTATGTCTCCTGAAGTGATGTATACATGGTATGTGTGTGTGTTAGGGGTGTAACGGTATCCGTATTCGTCCCGTACCGTCACGGTTCGGACGTCACGGTTCGGCACATGCAGTCACACGGCGAATACGCCTTTTTTATGAGTGGGAAAAAAGTCTGTCACTCAGGGCAGTATTACACTATATATAATCCAGGGGGCGGTATTGCGCCTAAAAGCCAGCCGCCCGTAAATAACAAATGAAGAACAAGAACAAAACACAACAAAACAAACACAATATATGAAGAAGAAAAGTTAGTATCTATGGCGAGTTCACACAACACACAGCTAGAAGACCCACCTGCTTCTTTTAAATCAGATGTGTGGGAACATTTCGGGTTCCCTGTGGACTACAACAATGATGGGGTGCGAGTTGTGGATCGGAAGAGGACGGTGTGTCGGCGTTGTTCGACAGCGGTGCGGTATGTTAGTGGTAACACGTCAAACATGCTCAATCACATCCGAGTCAGTCTCAGTCCCCAGCGAGAGGGTTTTCTCGACGGCAGGTGACATAGTTACCGCCAACAGATCTGCCCTCACTGCTGACAACGTAGACAAACTCATTTTTTTGAAGAAAAACTTGAAAATAGAGTAAAGCTTGAGTACCTTTATTTAGGCATAATGGCCTCACACACTCACAAGTTAATTACACATGTTAGACATTGCTCCTAAAGGTACAGATTTTATTTTTGTTTTATATTATTGTATTTATTTTATATTTTAACATCAGGAGATGTTATACAGTTCTGTATTGCCTTTTATTGATTGTGATTGAAACACTTTCTTATTATTTATTTTAATATTTTCAAGACATTCTTTTTAGTTGTACAGCTTATTTAACCTTTTGTTTGTCATCAGTCATTATAAATAATATGGCCATCTGAGTGTGTGTGTGTGTGTGTGTGTGTGTGTGTGTGTGTGTGTGTGTGTGTGTGTGTGTGTGTGATACTGTTTGTGGTTTGTTTTTAACTGTGTAATACAGTTAATGATTCCAAATGTTAGAGTTCCTTATTTTCATACCAAAACTTGCACGACTGTTAAAAATAAATAACAGCAAAAAAAATTATGCATTTGTGACTTTTCTTTGCTTTTCCTTGTTATACCGAAACCGTACCGAACCGTGACCCCCAAACCGAGGTACGAACCGAACCGTGACTTCTGTGAACCGTTACACCCCTAGTGTGTGTGTGTGTGTGTGTGTGTGTGTGTGTGTGTGTGTGTGTGTGTGTGTGTGTGTGTGTGAGTGTGAGTTGATGTGGCAGGCAGACAGGCAAGTGTCAGTAGGTTATCTGACATATAAATGGCCAAAAATTCTACATTCTCCGTTAGCCTACGAGCTCCCCGTTTGAGCGAAGGACTATTCCTTCTCAATGTAGCATGACATTAGATATGCACTTAACTTGTCCTGGATTGGAATTGTTCCAAACATTTCCCTAGGAGGAGTTTGCAAAAATGTGCTTAAAATGCATGAGAAACGCAGATATTTGAAAATTGCCGAGTTTTTGGGGGGCGGGGCTAATGGAAGGCAATTTGAAATATGTCCAGATTCATAAGAGCAATGTGTGTACCGCGTCTTGTGAATATTGGAAAACCTATATGCGAGTTGTTTGGAGTAATTTGCGACATGTAAATCGTCAAAAATGGTGTATTCGCTGTTAGCTTGCGACCTTCACGATTGAGCTCTCAAAACATTTCTTCGCAATTAAGTATCATATTGGATAGGGGCTGAACTTGTCCTGGACTGGATTTTTTTCGATCATTCCCCTAGGAGGAGTTCGCAAGAATGTGCTTAAAATGCATGAAAAACGCAAATATTTCAAAATGGCCAACTTCCTGGGGGGCGGGGCTAATGGAATGTATTTACAAATATGTCCGCAATTCCATGAGGAATGCCTGTGCCAAAATTCGTGAAGTTCTGAGAAACTATATGTGACTATCACACAATAGGGGGCGCTAGTGAGCAGTTTTTTTGAAAAATTCCGTTTTTTTTTTACATTCTGGAAAAGGTCATGGGCTCTGACGTGTGTCCCAAGTTTTGCGTCCGAAGCTCATTTTATGCTATCGCAATTTTTAAAAAATATATAGGCCAAGCCCACATTCTGAATTTGTTGTGAGACTTTAAATCTGAGTTTGTAGTCACCCCGAGAGTATGTGTAAAAAAAAGTCCATCCGCTCTTGAGTTATAAATTGGTGGTGTTTTTGGCGCCCCCTATAGTCCAAAATGAAAATGCGTTGGTGTGCCTATTCCCCAAGACAGACTGAACCTATCTACCAACATCTGTGATGTTTGGATACATTGTTGATGAGTTATGAGCATTTATTTCTAAGCCCCACCTTTTTGCGAGTACGTTTTGATTGACGGCGGCAATATTTATTGTCCTAACATGCTCATTTTCTACGGTAATGTGTCTGACCCTCCACCGAACATTATGCTAATTAAAAAAAAGCTTAGGGTTCCAAGAGGATTATTTGTAGAGCAGGTCCACCCGGATATGTGTGCAAAATTTCAGGTCATTTGGAGTTACAGTGCGACTTTGTAAATGTATTCCGAAATGGGCTTTTGATAGGTGGCGCTAGTGAGCAGGTTGGAATATGTAACCCATTGACTCCAGAATATTGTAGTTTTCACCAGTACTGGCGTCCGTGCAAAATTATACAACTTTTGAAGCGTCCTAAAGGCCTGATAATACTGACAATTTCAATAGGTCTTTGCACTTCGTGCTCAGGCCCTAATAACAAGAAAGGAACGCGTAAATACAAATAAGCGGAACCCTAAACATCCTGCTTGATTGCGCACAAGTAAACCTCTGTTTTTTGGAGTGCCGAGCATTCAGTTTTTTCGAGGTCAGCATTTTAATTTGAGAATATGCTAAATTCTCAAATTCAGTCAACTTCAGCTTCAATGATGCAAGTTAAATGGGAAAAATGTTGAATCCCACCTGAAGACACTCTATTTTAGGAGAAACGTTTTGGCCCCTACACATGGCACATGATGGGACTCAACAGTGAACCTTTCATTCTGATAGTTCCTTGGTGTCGGTTTGGAGTGTCTGGGCCTTAACAAGTCACTTTCACTGTATGTAAGAGAGAATTAACTGTATTGGTATCAGTATATTTATTTTTTAATATAAACAAACAGCAATTACCCAAAGTCCAAAAACACATATCATATAAAAAACAAATAAAGTATGTAAACGATGCAATTCGATGAAAACTGTGCTTTTGTAATAGTTGCAGTTAGTCAGTGTGCATTGGCAGAGAAACATTGAGGTATGTGGATTAAAATGACAGAATGTCAACGGTTACATTAAGGCAGGTCTACATTTTCATTGTTCTACATAAACAACACAGCTACTTAACTTACTGTACACAGAGAGAAGTTAAAGGAGCACTTTATAAAAAATGTTTAAAAATGGTATGATTTGTCCACATAACTACAAGTCATTTATTTAACATCATAACTTAATTTCCCCTGACCAGCTTTTGAAACATGAGTTTTTACACCTTTTTCTTACCTTCTATGAACCACTGGTGTTTGTCAAACACATTGCCAGAAGTCACTCACAATCTCAGATGTAAGTAAACAATTTGAGGTAATACACACATTTAAGTAGTTAAGTAGTAACTGAACACAAACTGACTTTGGTACCAAGTCCCATAATCCCTACAGCACTTTGATTAAAAACAGGAGAAAAAGATAATGCACAGCGGCTTCAAGTGAAGCCAGTAAGAGCGCATGCCAGCATGCTGTCAATAAAAACAAGACGGAAGAAGAAGAAGCTTGATTTGCAAGGTGAAGAGCACTTGGATCCATTGGGCTGTCAGAGTGAACAGATTACCCTTTAACACACAACCAGTCTAAACAGGCAGCAGTGAGCACCAGCCAATCAAACACACAGAAAAGTCAAAGGGATGTAGGAAAGACAGAGATGATTTGAGATAAAACACAAACAAAAGTTCTAGGAGAGGGGTCCAAGCTGTTTAGCTTTCTGTTTTGGTCAACCTGTGAGTATTTTAAATTACATCCAATGTGATCCAACATGTTGTCTTAAACTATCACTCTCTCAACATAGAAGTGGATATGTTCTGGCTTTAAAGTCTGAGTAGAGATGACAAGCAGGAAAAAGCTGTATCACATGATGCAGGTACCTTAATAAGAGGACCAGGACTATTTGATGGGGTCACAGTTGTACAAATATAGCACCCAGTCAAAGGTGATGGCTTACAAGGGTCTGAGCAGTCGGGATGTCTAACAGCTCGACTTGGAAGATGTTGTAAGAAGTGCTCTGGGTTGAGGAGATATAATCCCTTCAGTGTATTCTGGGCCTCCCCAGAGTCTTTTCAGTAGCAAGTGCCTGATCTCTATCAGGAGGCGTCTGGCTCCATCAGTCACGACTCACAAGGGTCATTGATTCTCCTCACCTGGTCTTCTTATCGTGTCCACGAGGCAGTCAGTTACAGGGCTTGGTTAGATGTGGTTCAGCTACAGCTGAACACATTGCTGTCCCTTCAATTTTCACAGATATGACTGTCAATGCCGGTCTTGAGGGGGTCCCTCGTTTACGGCATCGTCCTTTGTGTCTATCTCCAGGCATGATGTTTTCTCTTGGTGTTCTGTGGCTTACTTACAGCTTTCAGCGTAGCTTGTAGCGTAGCTTGTGCAGACTAGCTTGCGGCTAGCGTAGCTTGTGGCTTCTAGCGTAGCTTGTGGCTGTTTTGTAGCTTGTAACTGTTGCTTGTAGTGGTGATAGGATTAGCAGTATCTAGTTGATCTAGTTGATCTAGTTGATCTTGTCGATCTTGTCGATCTCGTCAATACTCCCAGGGCCGCGACGTGGACGCTCCTTTCATGGCCTCACCTGGTATCTAACACGTTTTTTACACCAGACATGCACTAATAATTTTCATTCATTAATTTCCAACAGGTAAAGCGGCTGTGGTCTCAGCAATAAAGGAATCATAGTGGCAGCCCAGGTCTTGCGCCCAAAGTTTTTTGACCCCAAGTAAGATGACCCTCTGCAGTCCTTCACATAATAGTATGTGGATTTGTATAATAACGTTATAAGCTTCATTCTGTGGATTACTTTGCACAGATGAAGTGCTTTCAATAATGTTGTTGTGAAACCCTTATTAGCTGGGACGAGTGACCCTGTGATGGAAACTTATTTTGGCAGCTTGTATCAGCCATCTCCTTCTTTAGATCACTTCAAGGTGTGGAACTGGCATTCCATCTTCATTTTGTGTTAAACTAATAACTAAACTGACCTGAAAGTGATAGTACAGTCACATTTCTGGCAGTACCCAAGAGCCATTAAGGTTTGATACCCAGTTCAGAAGGTTAACTGCAGCGTGTCCAGCTGCTACGTGGAGCTGTCAGACCTGAGGATGAGTGTGTAGGTGCTTCCAGGAGGGCTGTGTCTCTGATGCAGATCAGGCTCCTGTTCAGCTGTTCTTCAAAAGGAACCAGACAATTTGCTGGATTTCTCTTCTTGATATATCAATCCCACCACTTTTTAAATTCAGGCTAGTTTGCCAGTTAGTGCTGATGGCTGGTTTCCATTAAAATGGCACCATTAGTTCTTGTAGTGGAGCTTTTGTTCTCACTGTCATTAGGGAAAAAGCTCCAAATGACGCACCAATCCACTTTTGGCCAAATAAACAACATTTCCTGTCACCTAAATTAAATTCAAAAGTGTTGGGGCTGCTCAGAAGAAGAGGTATCATGCTCTGTAACAACAAAGTCTGCCTCCTGTTCAGATGGCACAGTGAACTTTAACTCGGTGCGTCTCCAATCACACCTGACAGATGTTATAGTAAACGGTGTGTGCGTGCCTCTCGCCGACTGAGTCGCCCGTCGTATCAAACATACAGTCTTTGTGTGTGTGGCTCTCTGTCATTGGCACTTCTACACTGTTAGAGTTGTTGTGAGCGTGAGGATTCTGCGTACCATAAGATGGCCCAGCCTGAAGAAAAAACACATTACATTTAGACATTAGATGCAAACTGTGAAGTGATCAAGACATTTTTTTTAAAGTATATGTCTGAAACAACAACAATGATGGACACATTTGTTGCCATAGAACACAGGTCAATGTGCCAGAAAGGATATGTGATACACACACATATCCCATCCAGTCGGAATGGGTTACATGATAAAGGTGAGGAAATAGGTTAGTATACATAAAATATACATTTGCTACTATTGTTTGTATTTGAATTTACTGATGCCAAAGAAAAATAAACGTGTTATTTGTACATATGTTCTACTCTGGTGTTTTCATTGTAGACTTTATTGCCACCTACTGGCTCAGCCTTCTTGTTTGAGAACGTGCTTGAGACATTTTGTGAAATGAAGGTTGTGTGACATTTATTTTTCTAAATAAAGTGGGAAACTTTAACCAGACAAGAGATTGCTGAGCATTAGAGGTGTTGCTCGATTGGACAGATCTGTGTGTCTGCCCATTTTTTGCCAATTTGAGGCAAAAAATTATTATTTTTGCCTAAAATTGCATTCCTTTGGCTAGGTGCTACATTAATAGTATAACAGATAAGCTAACTCACTTTGTGAGTTTATACAGTAATAAACAGTTCTGTGTCTTAATGAATTCTTAGTTCTCAGTTGGTTATGAATGAACTTTTTCTGCCCAGCAAAAGAGTGAAGCACAGTGGGTGGGGCTTGACAAAGTCTCACAAGGATTTAAAATAAGAGTAAGGGATCTAATCTGTTGTGGTTGACTCCACAATCTGAGAAAACACTGATGTAACTGTTTGTAAACCAACAGGTATAAATCCAGTTACAGCTCAGAGTTGTAATCGACAGGTTTCCAATCAGAAGTTATAGAGAATGATATTTGATTTGGGATTTGTAATTGCCTCCAAAAGAGCAAACTTTTTCTGTTGTTATTTAAGTTAAAGGTCACCTATTATGCACTTTGTGATGTCTTTTATAAATAAATATGTGTCCCCGGTGTATAAGGAGACTCACAAAGTTTCCAAAAATACAACCCTCTCTCTTTTCCACCTTACCCAAATCTCTGAAAACGGGGGAACAACAAGCTGATCCAGATTTGCTGCGTCATGACGACATTACTAAAATGTGGGGGGGCTTTACGTTGAACTCCTGGCAACGTCCAGCCCACCCAACCTATCGTCCCCTATCAGAAATAAATACGCTGTATTAGAAACAATGCGCAACGTGTTTTGGAAGTAATATGGTCTTTGTTTACATTAGCAAGCATCGCTAACACTCAGAACTAACGCTGTACTGGAGTATGTGTAAAGAAGCAGGATATAAAAAGGTACTCACCTTGTGGTAAACCCGCGAGAGAGAAAGCGTTTGAGCTCCATACTGTTTCAGAAATAATGCTTGATGTGGTTTGGAACATAATATGGCGTTTAATCACGGCAGTGTTTATCTGAGTTTCTGCTGGTGGACAGCCTTCTCTTCACAGAGCTCACTGCTTGCATGTGGACGCTCCAAAGGGGCGTGACCAGCAGCAGCTCCAAGGGGGTGTGGCCAGCAGCAGCTTGGCTACATTTAAAGGGCCAGACCCAGAATCAGCACTTTAGTAACTGAAATAGAGGGGTATGAGGCATGCTACAATGGGTGACCCTATAGAGACATGTTTTGTATAGATATGGCCCTATAATATATTGTTCGAATACAGTATAATAGGTGAGCTTTAAAGGTAAAACGTCTAAAAAGATTTAATACATTACTTTAAAAGGTCAGAAAAGTAAGATTAAGTCAGAATAGTAAGATTAAGTTAATAGCCAACATACACAGAGTAAGATTTTCATAGATAAAATTGCAGATGGTGTTTTATTTTTTACCTTTTCTGCTCCACTGAGGGGGAAATCTTTCCGACAGAGATGGGCGATGATTCCCGCTGCCAGAGCGTCGCCCAGAACGTTGATCATGGTTCGAAACCTGTCACTGTAGAAACAGGTGTGATTAAAGGGAGACACCGTGAAACTACTCTGGACGAGAGTCTCAGAGTAGTAAAAACGTCATCCTTGTGACGTCTTTTTTTTTGTAGACGTCACAAGGATGTTCCTAAGGAGTGCATCATACACAATGACAATGTAGAAATTGTCACATCATACAAATACCATTTTCGATGACCACCTCACATTTGATGTGAATACTGAGTGTATTGTGAAGTGGGGTCAACAGAGAATGCACCTTCTTCGCAAACTGAACTCTTTTTCTGTCAGGCCTTTCATTCTTTGTCGTTTTTACCAAGCATTCATTGAGAGCCTTATTTGTTTTTCTTTTATCTGCTGGTTCCATAGCCTTACACGGAAAGACAGGAACAGCCTGAACAGCATTGTTAAAACCTGCTCCAAGATCATCGGCGTGAAACAGAGACTGAAACTCCTTCTGTAACCAACAGATTTAATTTCGTCTGTTGCCATCAGGGCGTAGATATGCTCTGCCTGATCAAAGGACTCATCGCTTTTCAAAATCATTCATCCCTTCTGCTCTCAAACTTTTAAATTCTTGAAAGGCTTTTAACTTGATTATTTATTTATTATTGTGATGCTATGAACTATTTATAGTGTAAATTGAAATGAACCACATCTGTGCTCCCGGGTGTATCTGTGTGTTTTCTTCTTGTATATTCCTGCCTGTGTACATGACATAAGCTGCTGCTCATAACCAATTGCCCCTTGCGGGATTAATAAAGTTGTTGATTGATTGAGTGATGGATTTTTTTTTTTACTCTATTCTACAATGTACCGTTAATAATACTGAAATGCTGAGACAGAGACCTTTCTACATAACCAGTACTGTAAACTCACAGAATCCAGTCGATGGCCACGATGAGTGTGATGTCATCTGGGGGCAGCCCTACTGATGTCAGTACAATCACCATGGTAACCAGACCAGCCTGAGGGATCCCTGCTGCACCGATGCTGGCAGCAGTGGCCGTGATGCTGCATGAGGACAACAGAAGTAAGAGTCAAATTTAACATAATATATTTATTCAAATTAATGTATTGGCCTTTTCACAATTTAAAGTCCTTACTGAGAATCACATTTTTGTTGCATTGTATCGATTTGCTGTACAATCACATTTAGGACTGAAGCATGATTTGTGCTATGCATACAAAGTAAAGTATAAGTTATAGTGGGAATCTCTTGCAGTAGACATATAATTAAAAACATTCACATATTGTGTCCATTTGTTATAGATTATTTCTATAACAAATTTAGAAATAAAGTCTAAACAAGTTCTTCAAGTTTCTCAGACAAACAATGTCTGTTGGTTTACCTGATGGTGACCAACTGGCCGAAGTCCAGCTCATAGTCATTAACCTGAGCAATGAAGATGGCCGCCACAGCCTCGTACAGTGCCGTCCCATCCATGTTGATTGTAGCCCCCACGGGTAGGACGAAGCGAGCAATTTGTCGGTCCACGTGGCAGTTTTCCAACAAACACTTCATGGTGATTGGAAGCGTGGCAGAGCTGAGAAGATACGACATTTAATGACTACCTTGACAACATCCACAGACCGGCAGGTAAAGCAGGGCTGTCCTTGACTCTGACCTGGAGGAGGTTGCCAGGGCGATCACCATGGCCTGCAGCAGCCCGCGGATGTAGGTAAAGGGGTTCTTCTTGGTGAGGACAAAGTAGAAGAAAGGGAGGAGGATAAGTCCATGGACAAAGAGGCCAGCGAGCACGGTGATGCCATACCAGCCCAGCTTCTTCCCCAGCGTGCTTGGGTCTTGCATGTCCAGGATCTTACCCGCCACCAGGAAGACGATTCCAAATGGGAAGTACCTGAAGCAAACAAAACACTGATGATTTATCAGTTAGACTCTTTACAGTGGTGAAGCTAACCGTGTACAGTTGTCCAGAAGGTGACACTAAAGAAAATAACATGGAGTCATTTAAATCCAAAGAGGTTATCCTCTGGGGAGCAGGAATACATGGTGTTAATTGTAAAGCAATGAGATGTATCTATTACTTAATTCAAGTAGAAATTCTGGATTGATGGTGAAGTCATCAAGGAATCATCCTCGCGGGATCATGAGTATCCACCTCATATTTGATATATAAACATATACATGACTGCATGGGCTAAGTGTGGGTCATGGCGATCATTCTGATGTTAGGATAACTAGTCAGGCCCTCTGCCTAGCCTGCACTCTCTCCTCCCCCCCTCTGTTTCTCTCTGTGTGTGGTGTGTGTGTGTGTGTGTGTGTGTGTGTGTGTGTGTGTGTGTGTGGTGTGTGTGTGTGTGTGTGTGTGTGTGTGTGTGTGTGTGTGTGTGTGTGTGTGTGTGTGTGTGTGTGTGTGTGTGTGTGTGTGTGTGTGTGTGTGTGTGTGTGTGTGTGTGTGTGTGTGTGTGTGTGTGTCCTGTTGAATGCAGGAGGTGTGCTGGTGTCATAAATAAATGACATGGAACTTTCTGTCAGAACACTGCTTTCACACTACCATAACAAACCACTCTCGGTGTGTAACTATATAACATTGTGTCTATTAGTCACTATATACATTTTTTTCTATTCCAATTCAAATACTTTAAATAATTGATCATACATTCTGTGAGAATAAAATGTAAATTTCATTGTTCAACCCTGTGTTCTAAATTGACAAATAAATGAATAATTGATCCAAAAAAATAAGAAATTGAATTTTAGAATCCTATACTTTGCAGAAATGTGTCTTCACATCTATATAAAAGTCTAGTACTGTATTTATATCATGTTTAAGCTTGCAAGTCAGCTTTAATTACTATTGGATGTAGTGAAACAAGAAGAACCATCCATCCATCTTCTCCCGCTTATCCGTGGTCGGGTCGCGGGGGTAGCAGTTCCATCAGAGAGCCCCAAACTTTCTTTTCCCTGGCCACATCAACCAGCTCTGACTGGGGGATCCCAAGGCGCTCCCAGGCCAGCGAAGAGATATAATCCCTCCACCTGGTCCTAGGTCTACCCCTTGGTCTCTTCCCAGCTGGACGTACCTGGAACACCTCCCTAGGGAGGCGCCCAGGTGGCATCCTAACTAGGTGCCCGAACCACCTCAACTGGCTCCTTTCGACGCGAAGGAGGAGCGGCTCAAATCTGAGTCCCTCCCGGATGACCGAACTTCTCACCTTATCCCTAAGGGAGACACCAGCCACCCTGCGGAGAAAACCCATCTCGGCCGCTTGTATCCGCGATCTCGTTCTTTCGGTCATGAACCATCCTTCATGACCATAGGTGAGGGTAGGAACGAAAATGGCCCAGTAGACAGAGAGCTTTGCCTTCTGGCTCAGCTCCCTTTTTGTCACAACGGTGCGGTAAAGCGACTGCAGTACCGCTCCCGCTGCTCTGATTCTCCGGCCCATCTCACGCTCCATTGTTCCTTCACTCAAGAACAAGACCCTGAGATACTTTAACTCCTTCACTTGGGGTAAGGACTCATTCCCTTCTTGGAGTGGACCGTCCATCGGTTTCCTGCTGAGAACCATGGCCTCAGATTTGGAGGGGCTGATCCGATCCAGTGAGTGCTGAAGGTCGCAGACCGATGAAGCCATTAGAACCACATCATCTGCAAAAATCTGTGGTGCAATCCTTAGTCCACCGAACTGCAGACCCCCTCCCCCATGACTACGCCTCGAAATCCGATCCATGTATATTACAAACAGGATTGGTGACAAAGCGCAGCCCTGGCGGAGGCCAACCCTCACCGGAAATGGGTCCGACTTACTGCCCAGGACCCGGACACAGCTCTCGCTTTGGGAGTTCAGAGATTGGATGGCCCTGAGTAGAGACCCCCTCACCTCATACTCCCGCAGCACCTCCCACAGTAACTCCCTGGGAACTCGGTTATACGCCTTCCCCAAGTCTACAAAACACATGTAGACCGGATAAGCTTACTTCCAGGCCCCCTCCAGGATCCTTGCGAGAGTAAAAAGCTGATCCGTCGTTCCACGACCAGGACGGAATCCGCATTGTTCCTCCTCAATCTGAGGTTCGACAATCGGCCTGACCCTCCTTTCGAGTACCTTAGAATACACTTTCCCGGGGAGGCGGAGTCGTGTGATGCCTCTGTAATTGGCACACACCCTCTGATCCACCTTTTTAAAAAGGGCAACCACCACCCCGGTCTGCCACTCCTTCGGTACTGTTTCCGACTTCCATGCAACGTTGATCAGACGTGTCAACCATGACAGTCCCTCAACACCCAGAGCCTTCAGCATTTCTGGGCGGATCTCATACACCCCCGGGGCTTTGCCACTGTGGAGTTGTTTGACGACCTCAGTGACCTCCCCCCGGGAGATTGGTGTTGATCCCCCGTCATACTCCAGCTCTGCCTCTAACATAGAGGGCGGAGTTGTCGGGTTCAGGAGTTCCTCAAAGTGTTTCTTCCAACGCCCTAACACCCTATCAGTTGAGGTCAACAACGTCCCATCCTTACTGAACACAGCTTGGATTAGGGGTGCAACAACTAATCGACTTAATCGATTAAAATCGATTACCAAATTAGTTGCCAACTAATTCAGTCGTCGATTCGTTGGTGACGTCATCACGTGTGTTTTACGTGCCGTTAAGCTCCAACGTTATTGGTCTTTTTATCGGTACCGGAGACATTTAAAAAATACATGTCATGTATTATTGCTACATAAGCATTATATCACAGTCTTAGTGTCGCCAACTCGTTTCTAATATGCAAAAAGACAAACAAATGCGTCTATGATGTATTTTCGATCAGACGAGATCTCTCTCCCCCATCTGTGTGCGAGGGGGGCGGGGCAGTTTACACACAAGCAGCTGCTACATGCAGCAACACACTGCGTATGGGGGTTATTCCCTATCTTTATTCAAGAGCGTGGTATTTAAATTTGAGAGGATACTTTATTGATTTCTTTCCCTCAAACCCTGTCCTCACACTCAAATAGTGCCTGCTTGCACTTAGATTTGCTCTGCTTCTGCTCAAACGGTACACTTGCACTCAGATATATTGCTGCTTCAAGATTTGTTCTGCTCTCAGATTTATTCTGTGCGCGCTAGAAACTTTTGTGCAACAATCCTGTCAAAATCCCTCAACCAATAGGAGGCCAGGTGTCCTTGTGGGTGCGTTCGCTTTACTTATTACAGCTTCCCGTAAGGGCGGTTACTCTTTGGTTTATAAACTCCCGCCCTCCACGGCTTTATAACATAGCATGTACTGCACTTGTTTGATTTACAACAAGCACAGTTAGTATATGTTTATAAAACGGACAAGTAAAATCAAGCAATCTGATGTTTCTTAGCCGTGATATAATGAGCGTATATCCAGGGAATAGTTGTTGTTACTTTTCACAAATCAGTATCCCTCCGCGTCTGAGAACCGTTACAACTGTTACATTACGTCCGCCACGAAACTAATTAACTAACAAAGCTTAAGATGGAAACATTTAAGGTTAACTTCGACCTCCGGGGTGGGCTTAATATGGAGGAGTGGATTGAGAAGTGCCTATCTCCAGAAAAAAAAAACACCTAAACGACGACATTCGCTATCTGTTATTGTTGTTGCATAGCAACCACCTCGCACTATGTTCTGTGCAGAAGGCAACGGAGGGACGATTTTATTTTATTCCCGGCCCAGGCTGATTTCTTGTCCCAGTCCGCCACTGAACGTAGCTATTATGTAAGGTAGTTGTAAATCAAACAAGTGCAGTACATGATATGAGTGATAACACGTGTTATAAGGGCTATTTTGCTCAATAGTTGTGCCTTGAGATTTTTACTTGTCCTTTGGTGTGCCTTGGGCACAAAAAGTTTGGGAACCAGTGGGTTAAACTTTACCCGTCTCGATGCTCGTTGCCAAAAGTGCAATAAGAGTTTAGCATGTCAGGGCGGTAACACGAGCAATTTGTCTAAACATTTATCAAAAGTGCACCACATCCAGACGGAGGAATGCATCGGGTTCGACTGTCTTTCTAGCAGCTCTGTAGCCCCATCCACGAGTAACGTTTCCACGTCAGGTGTTCTGTATGCTAGCAGCAACACACGGAGTTAACTACATTATACAAGCATGGGTTAATGATTAGAGGTAACCGAGATATTTATTTAGTTAAAGTTTCAGCTATTCTGTTAACAGTTCTGTCATCACATTATTTAATACGATTTGTTAAAACATTGTTGTTTCTTTTGATGTGAAATATTATGTATTTAATTTAAATAAAAAGCAATCTTAATTTGTACAAAATGTGTCTAGTTAATTTAATCATATGTATTTTTGAATCAAGTATTCATCTTTGTTGTCTTCATTGTTAGTTTCCACATGCCTAAAACAACCTCAAGCTAAATCTAAAAGTTGATGACTAAATAAGAGCGTTTGAGAAATTGTGCAAGGCATACAGTAATAGTCCGAATAGTCGATTAATCGTTTCATTAATCGATAGATTAATCGATTATCAAATTAGTCGTTTGTTGCAGCCCTAGCTTGGATGGTTCCCTGCTTCCCCCTCCTGAGGTGTCGGACAGTTTTCCAGAACAACTTTGATGCCGCCCGAAAGTCCTTTTCCATGTCTTCTCCGAACTTCTCCCACACCCGCTGCTTTGCCTCAGCCACGGCTGAGGCTGCTGCCCTTCGGGCCTGTCGGTACCTTGCAACTGCCTCGGGAGTCCCCCGGGATAACAAATCCCTGAAGGCCTCCTTCTTCAGTCGCACGGCTTCCCTGACCACCGGTGTCCACCAGGAGGTTCGAGGGTTACCGCCCCTTGAGGCACCTAAGACCTTGAGACCACAGCTCCCCGCCGCGGCTTCGGCAATAGAGGCTTTGAACACCGCCCACTCTGGTTCAATGTCCCCAACCTCCACAGGAATGCCCGAAAAGCTCCGCCGGAGGTGTGAGTTGAAGGCCTCCTGAACTTGGGCCTCCTCCAGACGTTCCCAGTTCACCCAAACTATACGTTTGGGCTTACCAGGTCTATCCAGAGGCTTCCCCCGCCACTCGACACAACTCACCACCAGATGGTGATCAGTTGACAACTCCGCCCCTCTCTTTACCCGAGTGTCCAAAAGAAGAAGAAGAACGAATCTCAATAAATATTCCCTTAACCGTTCTGTTATTACTGAAATATGTTTCATCAGCTTTACAACTACAGCCGTTTATTCTCATCAGCTAACACCCTCCAACAAACCTTCAAATCAAAGAGCAAAGTCTTCAGGAGCAAAAGACGAATCTAAACTGAACGGAACTAAACTGAACCAAACTGAACTAAACTGAAGTGAACTAAACATGCAATATACAATACTGTGCAACACCTTATAATGTTAACATGTTGTTATTATAATGTTTGGAGTCTGAAGCTCTTATTTATTATACACATTAAAGGCTTCTCAATTCTCTAATTCCCCTCCTAGACTCCTATCCTCGACTCCTATCCTCGTGTCTTAGTCCCGCCCACAGGAGATGCGAGCGGAGGACTGAGGAGGGGAACCGAGGAGAGAGGAGGGGAAGCAGCAGGCGGTTAGAGAAATGAGAACTCTTCTCCTCTGAGCGGTCATTTTAAAGAGATGTCCATTAATGATGACAGGAGGCACAGCAGCCCTCTGTCTGATGGACAGATGTGTTCATGACGACTTATATATTTACTTTGATTCATTCACAGTGCGGTATAATGAGACAATAACAGGCTACAGATTCGGACACACACACACACACACATATATTTATATGAATATATATACAATTTCAGATTCAAATAAGTATGAGAGCACTCTCATAACGTAACACAATCAGAGACTGGATATATCCGCCCACTCTGATCGCTACAATGAGGAAAATAAATTACGGGTTTTATTTACAATTATTAAAAGTAAGCAGAGGACACCAAACCAACTGAGACCTGTCTGTCCACCGCATCTACGCACTGTACAACACACACACACACACACCTACACACTGGAGGCTACAACACGCACAGCTCCTAAAGCATAATCAGGCTACAGCCATTGTGTATTTTATTATGTGAAGCACTAAATGGTCTTGGAAAAATATCGACTCTTTGTTTGTAGATATCTACTAAACTACAGCATACAAATACAGAGAGTAATGTAGGCCTGTTTTACTGAGTGGTATATATTATACACACTGCTCTGCTTTCTGCACGGACCTCACAGCTGTTCTCTCTGGAAACATCGCGTTACGATGAGAGCAGTTCATAAAATAATATCCAGGGGATGCATGCAGAGCTGTCATTGGCTGAGATAAGTCCGGCCGTGCGTCACGCCTCTTTGAAACATCACTGTTGCCGGAAATGCATCCACGAAGGAGCTGTGGAGGAACCATCAGTGTCTCCTCGATTAGAGCTCCTCCAGAGAGCCTCCTCGACGCTCGGTCCTCGATTAGAGAAATGAGATATCCTTCAACATGGCGCGCTGAAATCCATTTCCGGGTCACTACCGGAGGACCGAGGACCGAGGAGTCGAGGAGTCGAGGAGGGGAAATTAGAGAATTGAGAAGCCTTTAATGTGTCTGTGGTTACTGTAGTTTTAGAAGAATCACTAACACAGGAGCTGTACTTCAGTGTTGTGTTGAGTATCCAGGTCATTAGGCTTTGTAGAGACTGGCTGTTTTTAAACTGCTCCGGTGCTGCAGCAGGAGGATGTCACCTCGATGTGTTTGCCCACCTGACCATCTGCCCACCTGACCACCTGACAGGTCACTAGGTCAGATTCTAGAAAGCTGGTCAAGGATACCAGGATGCTTCTGTTTCTCCTGTCAGATTGCCGCAAGGTCAACAGGCTTTGGCTTGGTTGGGTGTCTGCAGTGGGACCATTATTAAACAAATACTAACTAAAATAAGAAACTATAATTTATATTTTGAATAATGTTTCTTATTTAAAAGATGCTTTCACATCTGAAACAATGCCAAGAAGACACATCTTGGCCTGACAGGAGGATCATTGGTCAGATCACATAATCTGCACTTTGTTATTCTAATATATTCTGCTCCATTTCTTCTTGCACTATTTTTTAATTGTTGTATGTCCTATGTTGCATTGTTGGAGGAGCCTGGGACTTGAGATTGTCATTGCCATTACTACACTACAAAAAAAATGTTCTTACCAAAGGGTCACTACAATTCACTTCATGATGATTTACCAAATTATACTTCCTGTTGTATCAGTGCAAGTGTTACCATGCTTACCAAAAGCCAACATTCTGAAAAATATGTATAAATGTATTCATCTATTTCCTGCTGGTGCAGTGGCCCAATCAACCCTAGTAATATCACCAGCAAATCAGAGAGCAAAGCGTTCAGCATGCGAAGCTGAATATTTGCAGTGACTGTAGCTTAGAAGTGACACAAATATAGGAAGTGTGTCTGTCTGTTCAGTATTCAGGTCGTTGAGCTTTGTGGGCTCTGCGGATGTTTTTAATCTGCTCAGGTGCCGCAGCAGTAAATTGTCACCACCTGCACGCTTTTCCCCCCGACCAGTCACTAGGTCAGATTGACAGAAGCCCTCCTCTGTGTCACAGATTCTGTAAGTACTGTGTGTACGTTCAGAGTATTCTTCTCACCACACAGCAGCGTTGATGATCTTCATGACACACTCGTTGATACACTGGCAGACGTTGACCAGTGGAGCTCCTCTCTCCCCCATCCTGCCCAGCAACAAGCCTGCAACATACCATTTACACATCTTTATAGGGAGAACCAACTGCACTCCAAGTTGTGCAGGATGATAAATGTAAATTAGGAATCCAAGGGTTTATGGGTTAAAACATGAAGGATGTCTAAACTAATGCCAAAACGCCCTCAAATGGAATGAAATGCTTTATGGTTGTAGAAAGAATTTAGTTTGGAGTGAAATCGTGCAACACCGTGAGGACAAAGCCTAAATGGTTTGAATCTTTTGACTGTTATTTTTTGGGAAAATGTTTACAGCTCAAACTTTTAAACATTAATGTGAAGAAAGTTAATTTAAAGAACTTAAACATCTGATATGTTTCACACCAATAATAAATGATAGAAAACGGAATCATTATAAAAACTGAAGAGCAGAAAACCTCAGGACTTAACAACATCGTGTTCTTCTTCAGTCTGCTCACCCATGGTGGCGGAGAAGATGACGATGCCCAGGACGTTCATCTGTTGGCTGGTGCCAGGACTCGTTTTGTACGTGACATCTGGAGGCGGGGTCAGCTCAAGGTACACTGTCCGACCTTTAGGGTCATTCTCATCTGGGAGGACGTAGACGAAGTTGGGCTGCACGGTTCTGGTTGGGACTTTGAGGATGGGAATCAGGTCCGTTTTGTACTGAAGGAACACAGTAGGGTTAGTCACAGCAAGTGTAAAAGGTATTGCACTTTAATTCTGAGTTCTGTGGGTTGTGTTACCTGCTGAAACGTGGCCTCAATCAGATTAGAGGGAACCATGTTCCTGTTGAGTAACGAAGAGACATGGAGTGTTATTTACCTTTCATACAAAGAATATATGACTGGAGACTAAGAAAGAAGGTGCTTTATATTTTGCACTACCTTCTACACCTCTACCACAGATGAGCAAAAATGACTTTGAAAAATGAAAAACACTCAAAATAATCAGGGAGGACCAGTGTTACGATCAGCTGACCTTCAGCAGGATGAAGAAGAGTCGGCCAACATGCCGCAGCAGAGATCATTGCAACGCACCGCTGCTGACTCAACTAATCTGTCACTCATCCCCAGCAGGATTACTAAAAATACACTAATCAGCCCTGGCTGTAATTGGATTGATGTGGGTTGGTGTGCTTTCTACTATTTGTAAGAGTGACGTCTTCAAATGTCTTGTTTTGTCGGACCAACGGGCTAAAAACACAAAGAGATTCTGCTTATTAAGATAATAAAACGTCTGAGACATTTTGAGAATGATTGGCAGTTTGTGGCACCATCATTGACTTATATAATCAACAACAGAACCAATCCAGTACAAGTGAACTAAACCTCCTCTCGAGCTTTGCAGTGAAAAACAACAAAGGGTGCACAATACTTCCTTTTTGTATTTGTCACCGCAATGTCTACTTGCACAATAAACATATAGTGATTTCTAACATTTTAGAATATGCATTCACTTTTTTTTATTTGCTCCTTTATGATACTGTTCTATCTCAAAATACAATCCTATATATTTTTATCATACATTTTATATATGTCAACATGAACACATTTTCATGATTCTTTTATATGAATGTAAAGAAGCATTGACAAAACAGTATCCTGTATTTCAAATCTTCTTTGGATCAATAAGAATATCTGACATGACTTGTTTTCTCACAATACATGTCAGCCGCAAAGCTAAATAAAACCTTTCCAGTCAATCTTTCAACAACAACTGATTTGTGTCCCATTCCATCAAATGAAAAAAGGAACATATCTGAGACCGAATTCAAACTACTATCAAAACCACGGATAGACGAAGTATTTAGATCCCTTAACTAAAGTAAAAGTACAGAGACATTGGTGTGAACATGCTGTGAAAAAGTCCTACGTTCAATATCTCCCTCAAAAGTACAGAAGTATTGTCAGCTAAATGTTCTAGTGTTGAAAGTAGGAGTACTCATTTTCCTGAAAAAGGGTTAGGGTTAGGAACCATCAGCTCTTATCTGTTATCATATACCAAAACATAACCAGAGAATGTTTTACACCCTCCTTTGACCTCTGACCCTTCTCACCGGATGAGGTCGATCAAGGCATCGGCCGAGGTCATCACGGGCCCCCCCCCCCAGCCGGTGGCTCTCCATGTCTGTTCCCACACCGGGTTTGATGATGATGACGAGCACGATGCCGACCACCACGGCGATGAAGGTGGTCCACAGGTAGTAGGTGACCGTCAGGACCCCCATCTTGCAGCACGCCTTGGACTCCATGGAGGAGAGTCCTGACATCAAACTGCCAGACAGACAGACAGAGAGAGAGAGAGAGAGACGGACGGAGAGACAGACAGAGACGGACGGACGGATGGACAGAGAGAGACAGACAGACGGACAGAGAGACATACAGAGAGAGAGAGAGAGAGACAGACACAGACAGACGGACAGAGAGAGAGAGAGAGACACAGACAGACGGACGGACAGACAGACGGACAGACAGACAGACACATGTTGATTTAAAGGAACATGTGTTGCTTTCATCTGTAGAACAGAGATAGTGTAGCACAAAGACTGTAAACAGGGGGGACTATTGGATTATTGGGGATTCTCCTGACCTTGAATCTAGCACCAAGGTGAACATTAGGCGCATTCACACCGCAGTAGTTTCCCACAAAGGTTCATGAGAACTTAGTTCAGAACTCTTTAGTTCTCATTAACTAAGTACAGATCGCGTTCACACCGGAATAAGTCCCTGGGGGAGGATTAGGCAAATGAAGCCGCTGACGTCACTTCTTCTTCTTCTGCTTTGGGTTTACTGGCAGGCCGCAAACCACTTCTGCGTATACTGCCGCCCAAAGTCCCCGGCCGGAAGTCCCCGGAGTTGGGGACTGGCTTCAGTAGAAGCTGCTGGGACTCCCAGCAGCTTCTACTGAAGCCTTCCGAGTAAATCGCCAGAACGCCGACACCTCCTCATCTCCAGCGCTCCCATGTTTTATTTTGTGTTGCCATAAGTTAGTCTCTCTGCATTTCTGCGCTGGGCTAATGCTAATAATGCTAATGCGAGGATAATAAAATGGTGGCTTCACAAAACTTTTTGGGAGTTTTACGGGGCGTGGTTTGCATTCCGCCCAGCCAATCAGAAATAGGAACCTTTTTCTCCCACGAAAGTCCCTGCTCTCTAGCAGGGACGGAAAAGTGGGTGAAAAGGTTCTCATGAACTAATTTTAGTTCCGGCTCTTTTTGGTGTGAACGCGACAAAAGAGTTCTCATGAACTAAGTTCTCATGAACTAAGTTCTCATGAACCTTTGTGGAAAAAGTACTGCGGTGTGAATGCGCCTATTATGTCCAATGCAACAACACTTTGGTATCGTCCTGACCTTGAAACTCCTTAACTTTCTGAGTATGTGGTGTTGTAGTTCCCAGGTGAAGGATACAGGTTGGAGGTTTATTCAGATAAGCAGCACAAAGACCTTTATTTGATGTTTTAATGTATACATTCAAATGAGGGCTGTTAGGGTTAGGGGTCAACCCTAACCCTAACCCTGTGGAGGAACAATGCTCAGACATCAAAATACTCTCAGCAGATGTGCAAAAGTAACACAATAATGTTAAACATGTAAAAATAAACGCTCTCCTACCAATAGATGTGTTTAAATGGGCTTAATAAATAACTTTGTACGTGTATAAGAAACGTCTATAAATCAGTACACTTTAGTAACATTTACTGTGTGTAAAGCTCTTTTTCAGTTCATTCCATCTCTGCAGACACTCTGTGTTTTCTCTTTGGCTAAATGTGATCTATCCCATTTGTGAAAGGGTCTGACGAAGGGCTACTGGAGCACAGAACAGTCTGGAAACCTCATCAGTGAAAAGTGAAAGTGAAATGTCCATGTTCTTTTTACTCTCAAGACTTTTCTCCTAAGATTTGATTCCCTTGTCTTTTTTGCCATTACTATTTCAACAATATAATATGTGTACTGGTCAGCCTGTCCTCCTACAAAAATCGACCATATAGGCCGATTGTCCCTTATTACGACCCAGAGACACGTTTTACTAGAGGTGCTCTAGTGGTCGTGTAAGAAACAACATGCCCGTTCATTGCAAACGCTCTGGAGGGACGTTTATTCACAAATAACCCTCTCTGGAAAATCCTAAATTGTGGAATAGTTTGGCCATTAAAATGCTTTTTGATTCGATTTCTGGCGAGAAATGTATATTGTACTCTTATAATCCATGTCCAGTCGATGTGTAGGATCTATAGTTTAATAGATATTACGAAGATGAGGTCTCGCCAGGAGAACGTGTATGCAGCTTCCATGTAAAGTTAGCGTGGGTGAAAACAGTTTTTCCGGTCTCGAAGTTTTCATAATAAAACCGAATATATTCCCCTCACTGTCAAATGATTACACAGTGATATCTGCATTGCTCATCCACTAAAAAACATCAGTTTATCCTTGTTAATTACACAATATTGATTGGTTTAAATTGTGTACAATGCCTTTGTGTTTTTAACCTTCGATTCGGAGAAACAAATAGTTTTTTCGGAGTTTAGACACTACAGTTTCCGAAGATACTACACTACCCAGAATCCCCAGCTATCGTTTGGGACTGCAACATCCGCCTTGCTTTACAAACCCTGTGATTAGTTATCAAGCCCTGTGATTGGATGTTGGAGTGGCAGTGCGACAAGGTTCCCCCGAGCGTCAACAGCTCTTTGAAATGGAATGGAACCATGGCAGACTTTCCAAAACCCCCCACCAGAACTACACATGCTGGCTATTGTGTGTTTCGCAACATGTTCTATGGCACGTCTCTACTGGGAATTGTAGTTTTATAAGACGTTTTCGTATTTCCCAGAATTAGAAGTTGCTTGTTTACTGCTTACATGTTTAGGGGGATACGAAACACATTGGTGTTATCAAATTTAAAACACATAATTAATAAATGGGTGAAAATTGCTTGTGCCCATAATGGGCAGCATTAATATATACCCACATGACAGCTAACGTCAGAAGAGATTTATTTAACAGCTGGTCTTATGTCTGTGACCCCTCCTGTTTTTCATTGATAAGCCTGAAACATGCACTTATATAGGTTAAGATGCACATTTAGTAAATATGGCAGTAGCCATCGATCATCTTAAGATAAGATAAGATATACTTTATTGATCCCAAGTTGGGAAATGTTTTTGTTACAGCAGCATGTACTACTTTGTTCTACTCCACTACAATTCAGAGGTTAACCTGGTATTTTTACTCCACTACATTTATTTTAGTTACTTTGCAGATTCTGATTAATGATGTGAAATATAAACAATCCTTAAATCAGACTTTAGTTACACCTGAGTCAAATTCAGGGAAGGTGATTGTCAAGTGCCAAAATAAACTATGCAATATATTGGACGTTAAGTACTTTGTCAGACTTCATATTTATCTGTGGATAACCCTAAAGTTTTTTTCTTATTCAAAAGAAGACCTTAACTTAAAGTAAATAAAGCCTTATTAGTTGGTCTGTTTTGCACATCCTCCTGTTAATATCTTTGGACGTCCTGCACTAAACTGTTTCATTGTAGAGATCACTTACAGCAGGGGTGTCAAACTCAAGGCCCGGGGGCCAAATCCAGCGCGCGACTTCATTTAATGCGTCCCCACAAGAGCTTGCAAAGAATATAATATTTGTATTATATGGTTACATGTCGAATTTATAGAAGCACGTTGCACATAAACTACATGTCCCATAATGCATCTCAAATTTTAGTTTTTTCTCAGAATTTGACTTTTTTTCTCAGAATTTGACTTTTTTTCTTCTAAATATTCTTTTTTTTTTAAATCATTTTGTGACATTCTCAGTGAAGAGACTTGCAATGATTTGCCCTAGACTTCTGCTTTCAGACGTATAGTTAATTATGAAGTTATTACCCTATCCGATAATAATCCAATGCAGAGGCAATAATGTAATATAATACATTATTTTATATATATTAAATATTTATATATGTATTTTTATATATAGTCTTAAAGTTACAACCGGCCCTTTGAGTGCAACCATAATGCTAATGTGGCCCGCGAAGAAATTGAGTTTGACACCCCTGACTTACAGTATCTTCTTGATATTTTCTATTCTATATGTTTCTATCATTGACCTTCTACTTTCCCCCTATGAAAGTATGTACTCTTAATATTTTTTTCATCAAATATAACATAATTTCAACAAAATATAACATAATTTCAACAAAATATAACATAATTTCAACCAAAAAATGCAATAACGTTTTTTAACCACTAGGTGTCCTTTTCTATCAGCTGTGCACCGTTATGGTGTAAATATAACCTATCTACCAATTGGATCAAATATAAAAGTCAGCCGAATTAATGTTGATACTGCAAGGAGACGTATTTTGTGAAAATAAATGGAAGATGTTGTTTAATTGCTGATATATTTATGATCACGCCACATATTCAGTTTTGGCGGCACTTCTTCCAGTTTGTCTTGAAGTCTTCTCATCAGGGCTCTATAAATAGCGAACTACGGCAGATATGTAATATTTAATGCAGCCGAACCGTGTATTACAATGCCGTTATGTGATGACCTCCAAAGAGAAAAGCAAGCAAACTCGGAATAAAGTATTATTTTATTTTTTTAAATGTTTTTCGATTTCATATCGCATAAACACCATATCCCGACGTGCATTGCCGTGTGATTTTAGCCTATCAAAACCTCTGAAAAAAGAAAGGTGTCTCTCAGAATCGAAAGAGAAAAACCTATGGGAAAAACACAAAAGCATTGTACACAATTTAAACCAATACATATCGTATAATTAATAAGGATAAACTGATGTTTTTTAGTTGATGAGTACTGCAGATATCACTGTTAAATCATTTGATCATTGGTTTTATTATGAAAACGTAGAGACCGGAAATACTGTTTTCAACTTTACATGGAGGCTGCCGCATACCTCAAATCATCTTCGTAACATCTATCAAACTATAGATCCTACATATCGACTGGACGTGGATTCTAAAAGTACAATATACACTTCTCGCTAGAAATCTAATCAAAAAGCGTTTTAATGGCCAAACTATCCTACAATTTAGGATTTTACAGAGAGGGTTATTTGTGAATAAACGACCATCTGTAATGTTTGCATTCAACGGGAGCACTAGAAGGCAAAAACTTTAAAAAGTAATTATAGGACGTATTAAGTGCTTGAACAAACGACACATTTGGTGGTAATAAGGGCCTGAACAATCGGCCCATTTGGTCGTATGAGTTGGAGGACTTGTTGGTACTGGTGTGTGAGTAATATATTAGAAGCTACCTGGATGTGATGAGAGGAAGGATGAGCATCTTCAACATCCTCATCAGCAGCTCTCCAGGGAAAGAGAAGTAGATCTTCGCCTGTCATGATCAAACACATCACCATCAAACATTTCTAAATCAAAGCATACTTTTTGTCAATGCTTGTTGAATAATAAATACAGTAAAGTGCTTCATAGACTTCTATCCCTCCCGCCTGTAACGCAGCTTCCAATAGATCAATCTGTGCTGCGCAGTAACACTAGATGCTCACAAACACATAACTGTTCTCATGGACACAGTTTCTGAATATAGCTCTTTATATTTCAGACTCAAAGGATAGTTCAACGTATATATATATACTGTATATAAATAAAGCACCAAAGCCATATTAAAAATATAAAAGAAAAACATGAATAGTTATTTATTGACATCATTGGCCTTTAAATAAAATAAGAACTGAATTGAAATGTTGTTGTTGTTGTTGTTGTTGTTGGGGTATTCATACTGAACTGTACGAGCTGACGGGGGTCCTGCAGGCTGTGGGGGTCCCTCAGAGCCTGCACCCTTACAGTGAATAAAACCCTGGAGCTACACACAGATACGCACACTACCCATCTTAGGCGTTTAGAGGAAGTCACATGACCACAGCGAATTAAGAGATCAGTTTTTTTTTTGTATTTTGAATAAATTCTCACATTCTTGTGTGATACACTTTCACAACTCTCCTCACATGACTGCACATCATATTTCTTTATATAGATGATAGATATATACTTTATTGATCCCAATTTTGGGGAATTCTTTCATTACAGAAGCAGTGTGTTCAGACATTAAAATACAAATACTTAAAAAGTGGAATAGAGAATTAACAATTAAAAATAAAATGAAAATGAAAAGTAGTACCGTATATCAAATATAATCAACTGGCATCATACAGAGAGAGATCCAGAAGAAGACGTTACAAAACGAGTTATTCATGTGGTAAACAATTGTAGTTGAGCATCAGAAGTTGTGAATATGGTTTGAGGTTTCTAGTAATGCCTAACAAATGTAAAATATCTTAGTACTTCTTCTACCTCTGAAATATAATATCATGTTTTAAAGAAAGCTCTGATTTGGTGCTTTTTCTAAAGACTCTGGATCAAAGCATGAACATAAACCTAAAATACCTTTCAGGAAGCTCCTCCAAAACAGATTCACATTTGAAATGAAATGTTATCCAGCAGGGACCAAGGACTCTCAACTTGTTAAACTGGGACCACGTTTGCAAAATGACAGGAGGCTGGGGCCAGTTAATGAACGCATATTGGATTCTTTAGAGCAGGGGTGCCCACACTTGTTCAGCTTGGGAGCAACTTTTAAAATGACCACGCCCAAATGATCTACCTGCCCAATCTGTGTCGTGAGCGCGGCGGGGGGTGCTAGTGGACTCCCCGATAAACTGCGCTTCAGATGAGGAGGTGAGGCCCCCTCATAACTGCATGAACCCGTATGGCAACTCAGACTGGCTTACCTGTACGTCAATCAAGTGGCAAATGCTTCTTCTTTTTTTTCAATGCCATGCGATCTACCCACACTACCTTTGTGATCGACGTATTGGGCACCCCTGCTTTAGAGGATCCTCCTGAGCCACTTATTTTTGTTGTTGATGAACGAGCTATATTCCTCTGTTTGGATTATTTTGTTTACACCCTGGCACCTCATTTACTTTCAAATTACAGCTGTAGTAGTAAATTCAATTGTGAATTAATTCATTTCCTAAGTGAAAAGGAGAATGGCCGGGCTAAAACCTATACCGCAAATCAGATTTGTATCACTGCCTTAGACTCTAAGTCAGGGGTGTCCTCCCAGTTGATCGCGAGATGTCTCTAAAAATAGAACAACAATATTCAGTTTTATCGTTAATGTCCTATAACATAATCTTCCTGTGCCAGAATAATGCACTTGAACGCATCAAAGCTTTGTGATTGGTGTGACTCCATGTATCGGGGTGTGGCTGGTGAGCAGTGGGCAGTGTACTAGTTCGCTGACGTTGTCTGTGGCAACAGGAGTGAAAGTCCGCACCAGAGGCGTCGCCTGGACCTGAACACGTTCGGGGCTTAGCCCACAGTGGTGGCAGCCGCGGCGCTACAGTGGAATTTTCTACTGCAACACTCCCCACACGCACACACACAGTACACCCGCGACTGCTACAATGAAGCCTCGATAATCAGCTCATGGCATATAGGCAGGGGGAAAGTGCTATTTTTATGAGTGGGGAGCAGACCTCACCTCCTCTAGGGGGGTCCGGGGGGATGATCCCCCGGGAAGATTTTTTTTAAATATTGAAGTTAAAAGCATCAATCTGGTGCACTTTGAGAGCAACATTAAGAGATCTATGGATACATCTCTCAACACCCAGATGAAACAGAGCTGTAAACAGATTTACTTTTTCTTTATGGATATTTTACAAATCACTCCCCTTTTAAACTCTATTCTTGTTTTACTGCCATATAGACTATAATGATCATATGAAGGTGTGCCGCGGAAATAATCTTTTGAATAATTTGTGACCAAACCGTTAGAGACCCACTGAGATAACGACGCATTCACACCAGCCTTTTACAGTCCGGTTGAATCCAACCCTGGTGCGTTAAGCCGCTTGGTGCGGTTAATTTGGGTCGGTGTGAACGAAGTCCGAGACCTCTGAAGTGAACTAAACAACCGGACTCTGGTCCGCTAAAATAGGTGTTCTCGGAACGCTTGCTTGCGAACTCTGGAGCGTTTCATTGCTGGTGTGAACGCAGTCCGCACTAAAACATAGGAAGCGTAGTATCACTCTCAACCCGTCTGATGTTATAAACTACAGGCCTGTCTCTCTCCTCCCGTTCCTGTCTAAAACACTTGAACGGGCTGTCTTTAAACAACTCTCCTGTTATCTCCATCAGAACAACCTTCTGGATCCGCACCAGTCTGGTTTCAAGGCAGGTCACTCCACAGAAACTGCCCTCCTTGCTGTCACTGAGCAACTGCACACTGCTAAAGCAGCCTCCCTCTCCTCTGTCATCATCCTGTTGGACCTGTCTGCTGCATTCGACACGGTGAACCATCAGATTCTCCTTCGCACTCTCCAAGAACTTGGAGTTTCAGGCTCTGCACTTTCCCTCATCACCTCATACCTCAAAGACCGCACCTACAGGGTTACTCGGAGAGGGTCGGAGTCCGACCCTTATCAATTAACTACAGGGGTCCCTCAGGGCTCTGTTCTTGGTCCCCTCCTCTTCTCCTTGTACACAAACTCGCTCGGATCTGTCATTAGCCTGCATGGTTTTTCATACCACTGCTACGCTGACGACACCCAATTAATTCTCTCCTTTCCCCGCTCAGAGACCCAGGTCGTCGCACGCATCTCTGCTTGTCTAGCTGACATTTCTCAGTGGATGTCTGCTCATCACCTCAAGCTCAACCTTGACAAGACTGAACTGCTTTTCCTTCCGGGAAAAGATTGTTCCACTCTTGACCTAACAATCAACATCGGCACCTCTGTTGTTTCCCTGACTCAGACTGCAAGGAATCTGGGAGTGATCCTCGATAACAACCTGTCCTTCACTGCAAACATAGCTGCTACAACCCGCTGCTGCAGATACACGTGACCTCTGCAGCTCATCCAGAATGCAGCGGCTCGTCTGGTCTTCAACCTTTCTAAATTCTCCCACACCACGTCGCTCCTCCGCTCCCTCCACTGGCTTCCGGTAACTGCTAGAATCCACTTCAAGACAATGGTACTTGCGTACCATGCTGCGAATGGATCTGGCCCTTCCTACATCAAGGACATGGTTAAACCGTACACCCCAGCACGTGCACTCCGCTCTGCATCAACCAAACGGCTCACTGCACCCTCGTTGCCAAGGGGACCCAAGTTCCCATCAGCAAAAACACGTGGGTTTGCTATCCTGGCTCCAAAATAGTGGAATGAGCTCCCCATTGACATCAGGACAGCAGATAGCTTACACACCTTCCGGCGCAGACTGAAAACTCATCTCTTTCGACTCCACTTCGAGCAATAGAATTATTAACAAAGCAGTTATATACTAATAAAGGACTGGCTTACCTAAAGCCAGTTGAGTAGCACTTGAAATGTTTTTGCTCTATGAAACCTGATGTACTTATATGATTCTGTTTTCTTCAAGTTTGTATTTTGTTGTTCGAAGTCACTTTGGATAAAAGCGTCAGCTAAATGCAATGTAATGTATTTACGTGTCACAAGAACGCGGATGTCTTCAAAGATCTTTAGCGAAAGAGTCTTTCAAGACATCCGCAGTTGTTAATTTAAAGAGTGAAGCAGAATGAAGTGTTGAACAGTGTCGTGTAAAGTAAAAATGCTCCGTCAACTACATAAAAGTAAGAACACCTGTCGTTGGTGAAACGCCCCTCCTTACTGCAGAACGTCTCTCATTATGTTATAATGTTTTTTAACCGACGTTGTCTGATTATATAATCATATGCGCGGGCCGCTAGTGTCTGATGATCTCCAGATTAAAAGCAGCATGAGAATAACCTGCCGAAAGTGCCGATGCTCCATGGCGGAGGCTCCGGTAGAAATTGCCGGGATTTGCATTTTTACCCCCTTAATGTCTGACCAATGGTTGAACAGCATTTCCGAGCACATGACTTGTGTTTAAAGTTTATAGTCCGTTTGAGTTTTGCCTGTGTGAACGAAAACCGAACCCTCTGTAAAATGAAACAATGTAACAAACTGTCGTCTGGTGCGCACCAGAGAAGCGACTATTGAATGCAAGACTAAAGTGAACTATCTAAACACTCAGAGAGTCCTTTAGCTCACCTGAGTCTCTCAGTCTGAGAGGAGAGGACTTTCCTCCAGCTTGTTGTGGAACAAACAGCTCCTTATGTCTGTTAGTGCAGCTAGCTAAACAGATGCTAACAACACGGTCCCTGCTGGCACCAGTCTGTCTGTCTGTCTCTCTCTCTCTCTCTCTCTCTCTCTCTCTCTCTCTCTCTCTCTCTCTCTCTCTCTCTCTCTCTCTGTCTCTCTCTCGATCACACTAAATGGGCTATTTCCACACACACACAGAGCCAAGCTTGAATGACACAAGCACACGTTTATTTCCATGCAACTCTCTGATTGGTCTGGTGTCATGCCTCTGTTGCATTCACTGAACACAGGAAATTACAGTCCACAGAAAAAACATTCGGGGCTAAAGCCCCGAATGCTCAGGCCAGGCAACGCCACTGGTCCGCACACACACAAGACCGCAATTATGGCAGAAGCAAAAAAGCCCAAAATATATAATTTTCACTCCGAGTGGGACGATGATTATTTTTGTATCTATTCCAATTCAAAGTCCATCTGTCTCATCTGCAATGCGAGCGTGGCTTTATCGAAGAAGGGTAATTTAGGAGCGGCATTTCAAAACAGTGCACAAACGCTACGAGACGGAATTCCCTCCTAATTCTGCCCTACGCTCCCAAAAGGGGAGGGGCCTGAAAGGACAGCTAAATGCACAGCAGTCCATTTTCACCAGGCCCAACAACAAGAGCAAGGCTGCTACCATAGCATATGATCGTGTCAGTCACGTTCTTGCGAAACACATGTCTTTCAAAGACGGCGAAGTTGTGAAAGAAGTATTCCTGGAGGCTGCCGACGCGCTTTTGGGGGACAGTAAAAATAACAGTAGCATTTCAACAGGTTTTTGATATAATAAAAACTCAAGTTAGATACCGTTATTAATCAGCTGTAAGTTTTAGTTTGTTTGAACTTATTCATTATAATTATTGTACAAAATGGTATAAGAATGCAAACTTTAATTGATTATAGTCTTTTATCAATTCAGGTTAAGAAACTAGTGTTGCTTGCATCTTATTTTAAAGGCATTTCTTTTTATACTAAAATGCAACAAAAAAAGGGTTTGATTCTATTAATTTTGTCTTTTTTATTGCACTTTGGCAGCAGATTCCTGTGTAGCTTCAGATCTGAGTTGTCTTATTAGTAAGCCTAATTTATACTTTTGTAACAACACTATTTTTATATAATGGCAAAGAAAGGGTTCAGAGTATTTTCTTTTTCCTGTGTCATATGTGGCAGCACTGTTCGTGACGTGTGAATAAACTCCAACTCTGTATCAATAACACTGTTGTGTAACTTCAGTTAAATACTTGTAGTGTGTAGATTAGAAAGAGGTAAAATAAAGGATCTGCAGTATTTTATGAAGTATTAATCGTACAAAGGTCAGTTTTATACAAGTAGAAGTGTGTATTTACCTGGTAGTAGGCTGTCAGTAATGGCTACGCCTCTCTATGTGGACTGGTAGATCTCGGCAGACTCGCAACTGTAAAAGTAGCTCTCGGTTCAAAAAAGGTTGGGCACCCCTGCTCTAAGTGATCATGTGACCTCCATGTTTGTGTCTCTACGTTCAGCCGCTGCTGAGACAGATACATTGTTCCTGGAAAGACTGTTCCCAGTGAAACTGCACTATTTATAACTTTCACTTATAATACATGGTATGCTATTTCAAAGACTAGTCTTTTGCACATGATTTGTAACTTGTACCTATTATCTGTATTTATAAAACTGTCCAAACAGCAACATTGTCTATGCTACACTTTCTATAGAACTTGAATGTATTTATTTAAGAAGTGTAAATGTGCCAGATTTAACCATAGAGGCTAATTTTCATCTGCAGGTTGATGACTTTAAAAGAACATACAAGAGCACATAAGCAAAAACACAAAATGAAAACACATAAGCACTTTATACTGTCTTTATTTAAACCTGTTTTATAGTGTATTACATTTCTATACTGCTGATTATAATGTGTATACCTATGCTTGTGTAAATACTTCAGTTTGTTAATATCTGTCGATAGTATATATATGTATATGATAATAGACATCATTGCAATTTACTGCTTCTTCTGTACTTCTGATGCTTACTGCTTATTGTTGTCTTGTACTTGTACTCTGCGCAATGACAATAAAGTTTAATCTTATTATATTAATATAGAAAGTCTGTTAAATGTATCATTACTTGATTTTTTTTGTACTGGTTTTAGAGCCGCAACTACATGTCGTCTTATCACACAACTTGTTTTTCTATTGCAATTATTATTCATTTATTTTGATAAAAAAGCCAAATGGTAAGTACAAGGTGATGTCGTAATGCTCTCTAACAACATGTGGGATATCAGAGAAGCAGTGGGTGAATTTAAAGAGGACTTTATATTTAAACCCAGTGTGTGAATTCTTGAGCTCTGAAAAACATGCTGAATGCATTTTAGAACATTTACAAAGCCCCCTTTTTCATATTTAGATCCCTGCTTAGGCTTGAGCTTGACTGGACAATTTAGAAAAAAAGAAATATGTTAAGAAATATAAAGTTGTGGTTATGCTATGTTCTTCTACCTGCATTAAATCATTTAAGCTACTAACATGTGCAGTAAGCCATCTTTAAATAAACTGTTTAAATTGCTCACCAATTATTTTTATTTAGCCAGTAAACTAATTGTCATCCATCAGGGAAACCTGACCAAGAGCATCAAAGCATTAGCTCATAATGTAGCAACAGGACCTGGGAAGCTAATCACACATTAGCAGTTTCAGCTGATTCATTTAATGCTTAGCTTAAAGTGTGCAGCTGCTAAGCATACTTTTTAGCTCGGTCTTAAAAAATGTAGCTATTGACAAACTGCAGACTTACTGAAACTTGCTTCTATAATAAAACTAGCTAATTTGAGTTAATAAAAACTATTTAACAACCTCAACCTTTAAGCAAACAAAAATGTAAGGGTTCAGGTTTTGAGAAGGAGTCACTATCAAACCTTCATGTTGTGTGATAAAACTTAAAATAAAATAATTGAACCACCATATAAAGTTAAAAATAAATATTCAATCGGACATTCAAAATGAAGTATTAATAAGGGAGGTGCAGACACGGCTCCCGCCCAGCCTGCGGTCCTACCTGTGTGGACAGCTGGGTTCCCCTCAGCAGGAAGCCCATGGTGCAGCCGCAGACCACGGCCACCACCGACAGTGTCAGCAGCCCGTTCCTCACCAGGAAATCCTTCACGGCATTTAGGAGGTTCAGCGCTTTCTTGAGGCCAGTCTTCACCCGGTCCCCCATCGTCCTTCCCGCGTCTCCCGTAACGTACGTGCTGTGGTCGGAGCGCGCCTCCTCCTCCGTATTGGGTAAAAGAAGCTCCTCCATGCTGTTCAAGGTTTCCGTCGGTTCCGTGTTTGTGGACGCCTGGCAGCGTGTCAAACCTGTGAGAGCCAAAGACGAGCTGACCTCTTCCGCGGAGGATTAGATGATCCTGATCAAAGCCTTGGGGCTGCGGGCAGACTTACAGCCGCTAAGAGGCTTAAGAGGGGAACAGCTCACGGCCTCTGTTGTGGAATCTGGTCCTGCTGCGGGCCGTCCTGCATGGACCCGTTCCGGATTCTGTGTTCTTTTCAACAGTTGGGTTCAAGAAGTCAGAGGATTTCACATGATCTGGAAGGTTTGGACGGAGTTGTTTGCCTCAGGTTTATCTGTATGAGCTCAAATAAGTGTCAGTAAGAATACGTTAATAAACTAAAAGATTACCGTTTTATTAAAAAAAGAAATATCTCCAAAAAACTTGCATGCATGTCTCCCAACTTATTTCATAGGTTCTGGCATTTTAAGGTATACTGACAAATCAATAAATTAAGTGTAGGCCTACAGATAAAGCATTTTCTTTATCACTTAAAGTGGACCTATTATGCTATATTGGAAACATATATTGTAGGGCCATACCTATACAAAACATGTCTGTGAAGTTTTTTGCTTAGAATACCAAACAGATCACCCATTGTAGCCATGCCTCAAACTGCTCATACCCCTCTTTTGCAGCCCTGTTAGAGAAACGCGGATTTTGGGTCCTTAGCTTGAAAAAAAAGAAAAGAGGAGGCGGAGCTAATGCGTGATCAGAATTTTACCGGAGATAAAGTTACATTCTGCTGTGATAAAACGCCATCCTGTTCTAAACCGCATCAAAGATTATTTCTGAAACAGTATGGAGCTCAAATGATTTTTCTCTTGCGGGTTTATCACAAGGTGAGTTCCTTTTTTTATTTCCTGCTTTTTAAACACATGTGGGCCCAATCCCAAACCACTCCCTCGACCCTACCCCTCTGTGACGGAGTGAACTCCGTCTGTAGCCACACTCGCAGCTCAACGAGGCTCCCTCCTGTCAGATGGAGGGAGTAAATACAGCAGCAAGCTTTGGGACGGCCTCCCCTCTCTCCGGCAGAAACAGGAAATGCCGTAACTGTGGCCGTTTCTCAATCTCGAGGATACTGGCTTCCAAGCCAATATTTCAAGGATACTACGTCATTGAGTGCCGCCGAAGGACTGTTCCAATCTCCAGCATACTTGGAATTCCACTGAGGCCGCGTCCTTGGTTTGGGGGAAGTTTCGAGGCTGCACATGGGTAGACTTCGCGTCCTTAAAATCCCCACAATGCTTTGCGCATGGATCAATTTCAAAAACCCTTGTGGAGAATTGCTGAACCGACGCAGCACACATTGAAATGTAAGGATGTAGTGGCGTAGAACACGTGTTGGTAAATATGTTACATTGTTACATTTGTTTGTTATCACCAAAAATGTGTTCCGTGAAAGTAAAGCAAGTTCATAATTAGATAGACATCGTGAGGTATTTATTTTCGGTACAGTTTATGTTGAAACTATTAGAGACTAGAGAGAGTGGCACACTTGTTAGTCTGTTCCATTCTTCTTCGTTTTCCGAAGCCGTGGCTTGGAAGCATACTGGCTTCATTTCTGAAGGAAGTGACTTGGAAGTATGCGACTACCAAGCCAGCATCCTCGCGATTGAAAAACGGCCTGAATGTAACAACGGTTTGAAATCAGCGTCTCTTAGACAAAAAATGTAAATTTATAACTCAAATAAAACTCCAAACATCTTTCATTGTGTTTTTTGTAAAACTCTTTTAGTTTTACACCTGATGTTTATAAGCTTCTTAGTTTTTGCAACAGTCTGTAAATATACACAACTTTATGATAAAATGCACACATTTACCTTTTTCTAGACTAAACACAGGTATGATCCAAAGTTAAAACATATGAGGTTATCATGAGGTTGCTAACATCGCAGTTTATCAGTGGATGTTTGCTGGAACTACTTGTTAACAGCTTGTTTCCTGACGGACACACACAGTGTTGAGACCAGTCAGGAAGAGACGATGCAGACTCGCTGTTTGAGGGCTCGATAGCCCACTCCCCCTCCACACCGCTCCACACTCGTTGGTTTGGAACAGCCCTCAATATGGCGGACCCTCCGTGTGAACACGCAAACGGAGGGGTAGGGTGTAGGGGGCGGTTTGGGAATGGGCCGTGCTCTTCAGTACAGGTTAGCTCTGAGGGTTAGCGAGGCTTGCTAATGTAAACAAAGACGAGATTACGTCCAAAACACGTCAGGCATTGTTTCTGATAGCAATTTTCTGTGGGTCCGCTGCCGATGTGACGTCAGATCGGCAGCAAATCTGTATCCGCTCGTTGTACCCCTGTTTTTAAAAGATTTGGGTACGGAGGAAAAGAGAGAGGGTTTTATTTTCTGACGCTGCGTGAGTTCCCCGACGCACCGGGGACACATATTTATGTATAAAAGACATCACAAAGTGCATTTTGCATGATAGGTCCCCCACATCCTATTTGTCGATGTTCCATTAGGAACAGAAATGTCTCGATTTGTCCGACCGAGGTCCGGCTCCAGGACGAAATGACTGAGGGGGCTGTTAAAAAATCTGAGGGGGCGATTTTTTTTCACAACAACAAAAAATACTGGCAATGTAATGAATTGAGACACCAAGTTTTTTTCCTTCTCACAGCTCTACAATCTCTTTGCTTCTTTATTTTTATTCCGGATGTACCCCTCTCATTCTGTTCTTTTCCTCTGATCTTTAATAACATATAGTACATTATTAGATGGCTGCACTTTTGTTAACCTGTTAAGCCAGAGAGACCCCGGTTCCGGGGGCCTCCTGCAATATCTTGCAGGAAACAGTGTCTTAGGGCATGTTCATTTAATAAACTGTGAATGTTTTATATCCATGTAACGGGAAGAAACTCATCTAACTGATCATTTACATTTTTTCTTCAAAAAAAACCCCACAATGCAAACGCTGAGCCTCTGAATTAGCAACGACGACAAAATTCTAACAGATGACTGCACCGAAATTCACTCACAAAACCTTATTATTTATCTTTGCTGCACATCTCAACCCATCGTTTCACATCGTGAGGGGACACATAATCGATGGTTATCCTCATTATCACTCAATCATACGAACTCTGGGAGATAATAACAAGAACACACATCAAAACATGTGGCACTAGTTAGCCAAAAACGGCAAAATGGCTCACCTGTGTGGTAGTCTGGTCAAAAGTGGTCTTCAATTGCATTAAAACGATAAAAACGATGCTGAAGTTAATCCATAGGTTAATCCAATGTGTCTGTGTCACTTTGAATGATTTCTGATAATCCATGAGCAATAAATCTGCTTTTCGGTTTTGAGATGTCAGACCTAGAGACAGCTTCGCTCTGGAGCAAAACTGCTTGCGCGAAGACGCCATATTTTTTTTTTAACATGAGTGTGTGCAGGACGATTCCCCTTCGATTATATTGGCTCTAACGGTCAGAAAGAGATGTCACATGTCAAAATCGAACAAGGGGGGCCAGAGATAAGGAAAATCCACCCAAATGGCCCCAGAAGAGGTTTTTTTTGCTAAATCTGTCTAAAATGATCAAATATCACTTGTTTTGCATCAATCTTGATACAGGGTGTGAGGGATTAATTTTTGTCAGCTATTGCTGAAACTATCAGTTTTATGACCGGTCAACTCTCGGTCACAAGAGCCATAAAGTCAGATAAAGTGATTCAGTGCCTCCAGGTGTTCACAGATACCTTCCCCCAATATGTGGGTTGACTCTCTGTAAACTGGTTAAATGGTCTACCAAGAGGAGAAGGTGATTCAGATTTGACATGGCAAACCACCCGTGCAGTCAGAACCTTTGACTGTGTGACTTGTGATGTGAATTTCTCCGGCCGATGCTTGTATTAAATCCCAGTGTTTGACATCAGAACTCCTGCTCGTCCCGTGTCTCTCTGAGTCCTGACTCTCCATTGCTACAGAAGTTTCCCTTACAAATTGGCGTTGTCGGCAAGATACCAATACATCTTCAGAACTGGTAAGTGTAATTTCAAATCTACATTTGGACATTGCCTTACCAGAATCTGTGATTGACGGTATCCTAAAATTACCTGTGAAACTGAGCGGTTGTGTTTCATTTTTTGGTTGATGAACATTTGGCTGATTGCCTCTGTGCATGCTGCTTGGGAAGAAAATACCATGCAAGCATGCACAGCTTATGTTCAGAGTAACCTTAAAGAAATACATCAGTAAAGTGGAGCTTCTGTATGAAAGCAATGTAAAGATTTGTATTGGACAAATCGCCGAATTCTGGGGGTTTCAGCGGCCAACACAGCAGTTAAAAATAAGCAGCCCGAGATATTCCCCCCATCGCCTCTGTCAGCACGGGGCCAGCTGCAACCGCGGGGGTGTGTGTAAATATTCCCCCGTTGTTGGGTGGCTGCAGCCGTGCAGCTGAGAGGAAGAAAGTCACAGCTTTTTGTCTATAAGCTTTAACTCACACCACCGCCATCTCTATTAAAAACGAGATGGTCTAAAAGCACTCGTTGTCTGTGACCATCTTCTACATTGCTGGCAAGGCTGGGGCAGCGCGAGGTGCGTGCATCACCCAATGCGCCACAGCTCTCTACTCTGCTGGAGGAACATTTCCTACGTTGCTTGGAAGCGTTCCCTACTTCGCTGGACCAGCTGGTGGCGATCCGGGGTGCATACATAAAATGATAGGCTAATTGATCATGGGTGGGCAGTGGCAAGCAAGCATAGAGAAAAACTGTGTTTCATAATTGTGATGAACATAATGGCGGGTGTATAGGCTGGTCGTGTAGGACTACAGTTAACTGTGCTGTTTTTGGAGAGAAAGGGTAGCGAAAATTAAGTCTATGTTCTCCTGGTCGGGGGATCATAGCGCCACTAGAATAGAGTGGTGGTGTCGCAAGAGGATAAGCTAGTTATCGCTTTTGGACGGTCTTCAGGCACGATCTTAGCACTTGTACAAGGGTGGATGCGCGAGTCAAGGTGCTCCATTTCTATAATTCCCTACCCCCTCTGAAACCTCCTAATTCGGACTAAATTGAGCTGAATGAACTTTGCTGTCACGCTGGTGTTTATTGCGAGTTCATGTTTGTTTGTCTAATTGTTTCTATATTGGTTTGCCTACCCGCCGTCTTGTGTATGCTTTGTAACAACTAATAATGAATCAGTCCATAGCCAGGGTAAAACAAACTAAACTTTAGTTATCTCACCAAAAGTAAATGACTTGAGAAAAATAAATAATGTAAAGATGTAAAGCACAATTATACATTGTAGTATACATTTGCTGCAAATGTGCTGCAAAAGGAAAATAAATAGCAAAAGAGTGTTTTTATGTCCTGCATCTGTCATACACCCTGAGACCCTCAGAGGCATCACTGCTGGTCATAAATACCGGCCTGAGGAGATCAGGGTTGCAAAAAAATCTGTCTGCTCAAATAGGTCAATGTTGTGTTATTTGTTTCATTTATTCTTAAACTATGTATTGTATGGTAATAATGAATTTAAAAAAAACGTAATGTATTGAACTCGGGGTGGGCGATATGACGATATATATCGTCGTGACGATATTAGGTCTCCACGATATGCTTTTTCAGAGATATCGTATCTATCGTGATAAAAAAAATAATAATAATTGAATTCTTTTTTTTTAAATATATAAAAAAAATAAACTCATGTGAAAGACATGCTCTAAAGCTGTCCAGTCAGGATTCAGAGAGTATTGCACTTCATTTATTGTCTTGGTTGATTCTGTTGGCTTCAATAAGATATTTAGTTTTTCCCTTCAGTTATGCTAAAGTCTTTTATTGCACTTCAAGTCTAAAGTTTACATTATAATTGTTTGGCACTGACTTTTCCTCATTGATGTTTTATGTTTTACTTAGTTATGTTTTACCCTCCTTTTCATGTTTATTGATGTTCACGGCTAGTGCTACCTCAGAAAGTTCATTTTTATACTGAGAAACTGTGCCTTGAAGCCATATTAAAATGTTGAATTGTTCATTCAGGTATTCATTTCAGAAAGAAAACCAGCTTGAAATGCTATTTTGGTCTGTTACTCCTTTTTGTTTTAGTTTCTGTTATCTTGTTGGTGCTTGTACTGTTAAGTAACTTGAAAATAACCATAATAACCGACATGAAAAAATATTGAAATCGTGATAATATATTTTTCAATATCGCCCACCCCTATATTGAACACATTCCGAAACAAAGCAGATAAGACAGAACTAGACTCAGACATAATACTAATTGTGGTTGAAACCTTTTGCGCTGTTGCTGCTAAATGAAAACTTTGTTGATTGTCTATTCCAACTGGCCACTGGAATCAGATAATTGATATAAGTTGAAGTTCAATTACAGTTTTAAATATAGTTTAACATTTTTTATTAAACTGTTTCAAATTATTTCTAGTACAATTGGTCTACAGACATTACTACAATTCTAATAGCTGTTAAACTACTGAGCCTATGAACAATAGAGTAAAGGTCGCTGGTTAAGCCAGGATCAATATATTTGTTGAGGTTTTTATTGTGTGCATAATAAATGTGTTTAAATGAATTGAGCAATTTTTAAAGGTGTATAATGTTGCAATCTCTTTAAGATAAGTAATTGCAGTTCCAAGATAGATGTTGTTTTCCCTGGGCCTCTCCTTCACAGGCCCACACAATAAATCATGAGACTTCCAAATCCGAACAGACAGAGATCAGTATCACAAATCCATGAAGGGGCCTAATTTAAATACCATAAAGAGAGTATTCACCCAGCTGTTTTCAGAGAAAGAAATTCCAGTCTAGTTTCCTTCGAGTTCAGTCTAAGCTACGAATTGTTTCTCATAAACATTCGCACTGCTGGTTTTAAACCTTGAGCAGACAAGCTGCTCACACACACACCCACACACACACACCCCCACACACACACACACACACACACATGCACACCCCCCCACACCCCCACACACACACACACACACACATGCACACCCCCCCACACCCCCACCCACCCACACACACACACACACACACACACACACACACACACACACACATGCACACACACTTTGGATGAGTATTTGCCTTATCCACCTTTTGCCTTCTTTAGAGTTATTAGTAATTCAAGATTAATTATTGAATTAAATGTGCATAAATAAGATAAAATACTGAAGCTTTGACTTGATCATTTCGTTCACAACATTAGACCTTGTCCTCTCATCTCTACTAAAATAAGATACGTGTGCATGTTTGGATGTTTTAACACTCCTGTAATGTACCTAGTCTTGTCAGGGATGCAAACTCATCAGGTATGAAAAAGGTGACAAGGATCCGAGCCCCCCGACCCTACGGAATATCGGCTTTAAAATGAGGAATAACAGATGATTTTAGCAGTCAGAACAACTAAAGCAGCAGTGGTAATAATAACAGAAACGCTAAAGAGTCACATCTAATAGAAATATATAAAAGCATTTATTTTAATTGTGTAGCAGTCAGTTTATAATTTTGGCAGCACTGTTGAGCATTTTGAAAATGTATTTTCATGCCTCTGCAAGGCTTAGTCTTTCTATCTGTATAGCCAGTGGTGTTAAGTAACTAAGTTCATAAACTCAACTAGTACTATACTTGGGTACAATTTTGAGATACTTGTACTTTATTTAAGTATTTAAATGTGTTGCTACTTTGTTCTTCTACTCCACTACAGTTCAGAGGTACATGGTGTACTTCTACTCCACTACATGTATTTAATACCTTTAGTTACTTTACAGATGTGGATGAATGATGTGAAATATAATCAAGTGTTAAATCAGACTTTAGTTCCACCTGGAGTAAATCCACAAGCTACCCTGCAGTATACAAAGTCATTCAAACTAGCTGCACCTTTACCAGCTTTGAGAACACTTTCATGATCAATCATTATAAAACATATCATATATATTATTCTGAAATGGACCAATCTGCACAACGACTACTTTTACTGTCGCTAATTTCCACTATATTTTGATGAGAATACTTTTATACTTTTACTTGAGTAACATTTTGAATGCCAGGCAAGGCAAGGCAAGTTTATTTATATAGCACTTTTCAACACAAGGCCATTCAAAGTGTTTTACAAAAAATGAAAGACATTAAGAAAATGGCATTTAAAATCAGTCATTAAAAAGAAAAGCTAATAAAACAAACATTATAAGAAGAAATACATGGATAAACATTAAAAGAATAAATACATGGATAAAAGTTACAGTGCAGTCTAAGATATGAATAGTTCAATTAAAAGCAGCGACAAAAAGAAAAATCTTCAGCCTGGATTTAAAAGTAGTCAAAGTTGCAGCGGACCTGCAGGTTTCTGGGAGTTTGTTCCAGATATTTGGAGCATAATAACTGAACGCTGCTTTACCATGTTTAGTTCTGACTCTGGGGACAGAAAGCTGACCAGTCCCTGAAGACCTGAGAGATCTGGATGGTTCATAATTTAGCAGTAGATCAGAAATGTATTTTGGGCCTACACCATTCAAAGCTTTATAAACCAGCAGCAGTATTTTGAAATCTATTTTTTGACACACAGGAAGCCAGTGTAAAGACTTCAGAACAGGAGTGATGTGATCCACTTTCTTAGTGTTAGTGAGGACTCGAGCAGCAGCGTTCTGAATCAGCTGCAGCTTCCTAATAGATTTTTTAGTGAGACCTGTGAAGACACCATTGCAGTAGTCGAGTCTACTAAAGATAAAAGCATGGACAAGTTTTTCCAAATCCTGCTGTGACATTAGTCTTTTAATCCTAGATATGTTCTTTAGGTGATAGTAGGCTGATTTAGTAACTGTTTTAATGTGACTGTTGAAACTCAGGTCAGAGTCCATGACTACACCTAGATTTATGGCTTTATCTGTTGTTTTGAACATTGCAGACTGAAGCTCAGCGCTAACTTTTATACGTTCTGCCTTGGCTCCAAAAACCATTACCTCAGTTTTATCTTTGTTTAATTGGAGAAAGTTCTGACACATCCAGTCATTGATTTGTTCAATGCACTTACTCAATGTTTGAATTGGAGCATAGTCTCCTGGTGAAACTGTTACGTAAATTTGTGTCATCTGCATAGCTATGGTAACTTATTTTGTTGTTTTTCATTATCTGAGCCAGTGGTAGCATGTAGATGTTAAAGAGAAGAGGCCCCAAGATGGAGCCTTGAGGAACCCCACACGTCATATTTGTCAACTCAGATGTGTATTTACCTATAGAAACAAAGTTGTTGCTGTCCTTTAAGTAGGATTCAAACCAATTTAGGACTGTTTCCGAAAGTCCCACCCTGTTTTCCAGTCGGTCTAGTAATATGCTGTGGTCAACAGTGTCAAACGCAGCACTGAGATCTAATAATACTAACACTGAAGTTCTGCCACTGTCTGTGTTTAAGTGGATGTCATTAAAGACCTTTACAAGAGCAGTCTCAGTGCTGTGGTTTGGACGAAAGCCTGACTGGAACACATCGAAACAGTTATTTAAATGCAAAAAATTACTCAACTGTTGAAAAACAACTTTTTCAATGATTTTACCTAGAAATGGGAGGTTTGATATGGGCCTATAATTGTTCATTACTGAAGCATCTAGATTATTCTTTTTTAAGAGCGGTTTAATGACTGCCGTTTTCAGGGCCTGTGGAAAAATACCTGAGTGAAGAGATTTGTTTACTATATGAAGTAGATCTGAGGCCATGCAAGGCAAAACATCTTTGTAAAATCCCGTTGGAATAATATCAAGGCAGCAGGAGGAGGATTTCAGAAGTTGTATAATGTCCTCTAGGTTTTTATCCTTAATCTGATGGAATTGTATCATGGTGTTTGAATTGCTGTTAAGTAGACACAGAGACAACACATTTGCTGTTCCTGATGCAGAGGCACTGACTGCTTGTCTGATTTTCTGAATTTTGTCAGTGAAAAAGGAGGCAAAATCATTGCACGCCCTGGTGGATAGAAATTCAGAGGCTACTGACACTGGGGGGTTAGTTAGTCTGTCGACGGTAGCAAACAAGGCACGTGCGTTGTTTTTGTTTTTGGTAATGATGTCAGAGAAGAACGATTGTCGTGCGTTTTTCAATTCCAAATTATAAAGGCAAAGTCTCTCTTTATAGATTTCAAAGTGAACCTGGAGATTTGTTTTTCGCCACCTACGTTCAGCTTTTCGACACTCTCTTTTTTCTGTTTTCACGGTCATGGCCTTTCTCCATGGAGATATTTTCTTGCCAGACACTTCCTTTACCTTAGTTGGAGCAATGGCTTCTATAATATTTTAAATTTTTGAATTAAAATGATCTACTAGCTCATTTACTGAGATGTTAGCAGGGGCAAGTGTGGAAGAAAAATTCTGAGTAAACATTTCCCTAGTATTTTCAGTCAAATATCGCTTTGTGGTTACCTCTTTTTGAACATTTTTGTGAACAGAAATAGAGCTCTCAAAGAAAACACAGGAATGATCAGAGAGCGCAACATCAGTCACCACAACCTTAGAGATATTCAGACCCTTTGAGATAATTAAGTCCAGAGTGTGCCCCTTATTGTGCGTGGGCTCCGTCACATGCTGAGTCAGTCCATAGCTATCAAGAACACAAAACAGTTATTTTGCCCCTCTGTCCTGAGGGTTGTCAACATGGATGTTAAAATCACCAACAATGACTAAACGGTCAAGGTCAATACACACTATAGACAGCAGTTCAGTAAAATCATCATAAAAGCTTGCACAGTATTTGGGTGGTCTATAGATATTTAGGAACAGAGCTCGAGAGGAGCATTTCAGCTGAAGGGCCACATATTCAAAAGAAGCAAAGTTCCCATAAGATGTCTTCCTGCATTGAAGAGAATCATTGAACAGAATAGCAACTCCACCCCCTTTCTTATGCATTCTTTCCTGACTCATAAAACTAAAGACCTGACATTTAATAAAGCTAGTTTAAGTTTGTTAAACACACTATCAGTCATGTTTTTTGTAACAAGCTGTGGCTGACATGGAATCACTGCTAAATTAGATAAACTCACACAAACGTTTGAGCGCTTCCTGTATCTAAGATGATTCACCGCTCTTAATCTATTACCTATCAACGCAGATATCGGCAAAGCTATAGGCAGGCAGGGCCCTAGCATGTCCTGGAAAGAGTTGAGAGTGCCATACGCCCTTGAGCATGTACCCAGCACATATCAGTATGAGTTTGTTGCATTTTGTACACACACATCCTTATCAGGCTTCGGAGACTGCAGATGCTTTCTTGAAGGGAGGGGAGGTGGTTGACGTAGGCACGGTGATGGAGACGGGGGAGATGGTGCGGGGGTAGAAGACATGCTGCCAGGGGGGGGAGGTGGTTGACGTAGGCTCGGTGATGAAGACGGGGGAGATGGTGCGCGTCTCCGCAGTGATTTTGGTAGGCGTCGTTGAGGAGCGGGGGTAAAGGACATGCTGCCAGCCCTGCGTATCGCCTTAGTTTGGTTATTGAACTCCAGGAAGGAATCGGTGCCAACCCTCTGTATCGCCTTCATGTGTTCAACGATCTCCAGGAGGGTGGGCGAGGGTGAAAGGGTGAACGGAGTATCCTCAAAGGCGTTGTCAGGGGGGGGGGGGGGGGGGGTGACGGGCAGTGGAGACTCCTCCATGTGTCTCCCATAATCAGAACATTCCTCAGGCGGGTGCAGTGATAATTCTTCAGGGTTTTCTGCGTGATGTGTTGTGTCTTTCTCCTGTTTTGATTCCTCTTGCCGCTTGTCCTTGGCAGAGGGAACAGATTGATGATGCAGGCAGTTGAAAATGTTAGAGATAAACAATTTCACTCCTGACTTGAAAAGATGTCTGCGATCCCAGAAAAAGTTAAAATTGTCAATATAATGGACAGAATGGTCAGTACAGGCATTGGAAAGCCAGGTGTTCAGTGCAAACAATCTGCTGAATCTCTCCACTCCTCTTCTGACTGGCGGTAGAGGGCCACTGATGAACACCTCCGCATTTAGAGAGCTGACCGTTTCCAATGCAGTACTTTTACTGTAACATAGTATTCCTACACTCTGGTACTTCTACTTTTACTCAAGTACAAGATCTGAGTACTAAAGCTAACGTTAGCAGATAGTGACAATGTATGCTAGTTAGCTAGCTCAACGATTCCTTAAATAATATTGCGACAGAAACATTTTTCAGTTCACATCACGCTCTGCCGCTCCGACAGGGAGCTCTGCTCTGAGCACCTGAACGCCCCGTTCTAACAGCTGTTCACCAGCGGTCCAGTCTGTGCCACAGTGACTCCGGACCACACAGTTAATATTAACGAACGCACCCGTAGGTAATGTAGCTGCTGCAGCAACCCTGTCTCCTAAAAATTACGTTCCCACAGAACTAAACTGCATTCTCAATTACGTTTAGCTAGAAACGTATTTTCTCCCACGTTAAGTTCATTATGAACGTATCTCAAATACGTTTATTTCCTACATATCTTCTAGAAACATATTTTCTCCCACGTTACGTTTCTTATGAACGTATCTGAAATACGTTTATTTTCTACATATCTTTGCCATTTATTGTCTTGCTTATAATAATGATAATAGTCATTTATAAATATCATTTTAGAGCACACATTTGAAATCAGTAGGCGAGGCTGTAATTTCGCCAGCTGTTACTCTCATCACAGAAGATCTCTGTGACGCCAGATGTGGTGTTGTTAATGCGATATGATATCCGAAAAAAAATTCAGTTTAGGATGGCCGAAGACACTACATTACCCATAATCCCCAGCTATCATTTCTACTACAGTCCCGTTGACAAACCCCGTGATTAATCTTCAAGCTCTGGGATTGGATGTTGGAGTGGCAGTGCGCCAAGGTTACGCCAAGCGTCAAGCTCTTTGAAATGGAACGAAACCACGGCAGACTATTCCAAACTGGACTCGAACGCCCCCCCAGAACTACACATGCTGGCTATTGTGTTTCGCAACATGTTCTCTATGGCACGTCTCTGCTGGGAATTGTAGTTTTAAAAGACGTTTTAGTTTTTCCCAAAATTAGAAGTTGACAGTATTAAACTGTGTACAGCCCTGAAGGTTTAGGCGACAGGAAACAAATTGGTGTGTACAAATGTAAAACATGTAATTAATAAATGGGTGAAAATCGCTTGTGTCCATAATGGGCAGCATTAATATATACCCACATGACAGCTCATTGTTACTTTGTAATTCTACTCCACTACAATTCAGAGGTTAACCTCGTATTTTTACTCCACTACATTTATTTTAATTACTTTGCAGATTCTGATTAATGATGTGAAATATAAACAACCCTTAAAGCAGACTTTAGTTACACCTGAGTAACATTCAGGGAAAGTGCCAACAATCAGGAGAGATATTTGATAGTTGGTGCTTGAGAAGACTAAACATTTATCTGCAGATCTCTATAAAGTATATTCATTACTCGTTATTCTCTACTAATAGTGAATTAAAAACTGTATAATGGCTATTTTGCACATCCCTTTCAAGATTTCAAGATTTTCTAAAGTTTATTGACATATCATATACACAACTACGGTGTAGTTATGCAATGAATGAAAAACTTGGGTCACAGGTTCCTCAACAGTGCATTACAAGACATCTATCAATAAGTGTGTACCTCCACCATTAAACTGTCAAATTCTGCACATTTCTTATACTATCTACATACATAAGAGTATAATTAATGTGTATAATATCAGTTAAAATAAGTGCTTCAACATAGTTAACATTGCAGGAAAGCAATATATTAGACGCTAAGTACTTTGTCATGCTTAATATTTATCTGTAGATAGATACCCCCAAAGTTTTTTTCTTATTTGAAAGAAGACCTTAACCTAAAGTATTCTTTAATGTTTAAATAAAGGTTAATTAGTTTCTTTGTTTTGCACATCCTCATATTAATATCTTTGTACATCCATCACTAAACTGTTTTATTGTAGAGATCACTTACAGTATCTTCTTGATTTTTTATATTCTATATTTCTATCATTGACCTTCTACTTTCCCCCTATGAAAGTATTTACTCTTAATATTGTTTTCATTAAATTACATTGTCAACAAAAATAACATTATTCAACAAAAATAATTAAATAACGTGCTTTAACCACTAGGCGGTGCACACAATGTACACACAGCATACTAATAATAACTTTGTATTATTAGTGTAGGACACTTGTGTATGTATAACATCTGAAGATATTTAGTTTTATTCATGTTTTTACATCATTTGACAGGATATTGCTATACTATTTCTCATGTGTTACTTCTACACATTAATATCTGATTTGTAAAACATCACAGACAGAAAGGCATTGTAAGGTTTCAGCGTTAAGAGTCTGTGAGCTTATTGTTTTTGTGTTTGTTATTGACTCTACTCTCTCTTTCCAGGTGTCTACACTTCATGTCGTTGTGTGTCACCTGCCAGCTTGTGTGTCTCGTGTGCTCATCATCACCAGCCCCGCCCCTGATTGTTTTCACCTGTGCCCCATTAACTGTTGTGTGTATTTATAGCCCTGCTCTCCTTTTGTCTATTGTCGGTTCGTCTTGTCTCCACATCAAGCCATGTCTGTCAACCTGTTCAGTGGTCCTAGTAGAATCTAGCGATCTTTGTTTTGAGTAATCTTTTATTAATAAAAGATACTTTTTTTATTCTATGGAATCGTGCATCTGAGTTCTTGTGAGTCCCTCGTGTCAGAACGAACCGACCAAACAAGATGGACTCAGCCGATTCCACCGTGTTCAAGACGGCTTTGCAAGTACAAGGAACACGCTTGTGTCAGCAGGAGGAGCAGCTGACAGCAATGAAGCAGGGGGTTCAAGACGTAAATGCCCGTCAGCACAACTTCCAAGTAACAGTGACAACAGAATTAAATCACCTGGCAGAGAGGATGCGTGACATACTTACGCACCTCGAGGGACGTCCTGCTATTCCTGCGGCAGAGTTTTCCGGTCCAGCAGAGGTCGGGTTTGCCCCCCCGTTGATCCCCGTGCAAGTATCCATGCCATCGTCTTCACTCCGCCTCGCTTCACCGGAGGATTCGAGAAACTGTCGTCCATTCCTGATACAATGCGACCTCCACTTCAAACATCAGCCCGCAGCATTTCCCACCGATCAAGCTAAGGTAGCTTTCATAGTATCTCACTTGACGGGAAGAGCAGGAGCCTGGGCAACAGCAGAATGGGCCCGAGACTCGCCTGTTTGCCAGTCGTTAAAGTTTTTCATGGACTCAATGAAGAACATTTTTGACCAGACAGCACCTGGGAGAGAGTCAGCGAGAGCCCTGGTAAACATCAGGCAACGGCAGAGGAGGGTGGCGGATTACGCGATCGAATTCCGGACCCTGGCAGCGGAGAGCGGATGGAACTCCGCGGCTCTTTTTGATGCGTTTCTGCATGGATTAGCAGATCCCATAAAGGATCAGTTAGCTCCATTAGAGTTGCCTGTAGAGTTGGACTCACTCATTGCCATGGCTATCCGGGTGGACCAACGTCTAGCTGAGAGACGTCGGGAGAGGGGGGAGGAGCCAGCTTCCACTACACTCTTCGGACGGGAGTTACAGAAGGAGCACTACGGTTGGCGGAGAAATACCCGGACTTCGTCTCCAGAGCGACCATCGCCCCCTAGCGCCGCGGAGGAACCGGTGCAGCTCGGAAGAGCCAAACTCACCCCGGAGGAGCGACAGCGCCGCCTACGGGAGCGGCGGTGTTTCTACTGCGGCCAGCAGGGTCATGTTCTGGCAGCCTGTCCAGCTAAAGGATCAGGCTCATCAGTGGGAAGGGGGACACTGGTGAGCCGAATGACTTCTTTCGACCCTTCCTCGAGAAGACTGACTCGGGTACAAATAAAACTGAAGGATAAAACTGTAACTCAGGATGCATTAATTGACTCTGGGGCTGATGAGAGCTTGTTGGACTGGGAGCTGGCTAAAGAGTTGAACTTAAACATTGTCCTCTTAGATCAGCCATTAGAAGCTAGTGCGTTGGATGGCCGCCTTTTATGTACAGTTACTCATCGCACGGAACCCATAGAAATTGTCATAGACCAGGAGCACCGTGAGCATATTAGCTTTCATTTATTTAACTCAGCTCAACAGCCTCTCATTTTGGGTTACCCTTGGCTTGTTAAACATAACCCTCACATGGACTGGCTTACAGGAAAGGTTAAGGGGTGGGGGAGTGAGTGCTCTCGTTCTTGTTTAGCCTCTCATACAGGTTCGAGTAGACCACACAGATCTGGGAGCTTAAAACAGGCGTCAGATAGGGACAGTGTCACGTCTGCTAAACCATCTGACTTTCCTGACTTATCCAAAGTGCCAGAGTGTTACCTTGACATTAAGGAGGTGTTTAACAAGACACGAGCTACTTCCTTGCCTCCCCATAGACCGTATGATTGTCCTATAGACCTTCTCTCGGGCTCTACTATCCCCAAAGGACGGTTGTATTCTCTTTCTGGTCCGGAAAGGAAGGCCATGGAAGAGTATATCGGATCTTCACTCAAAGCTGGCTTGATTCGGCCATCATCATCCCCAGCAGCAGCAGGTTTCTTTTTTGTAGGGAAAAAGGACGGTTCATTAAGGCCCTGTATTGATTACAGTCCACTTAATCAGATCACTGTTAAGAACAGATATCCCCTTCCACTCATCTCTACGGCATTCGAACTGTTACAGGGAGCCAAGGTATTTACCAAGCTGGACCTAAGGAATGCATATCACCTTGTGCGCATCCGGGAGGGGGATGAGTGGAAAACAGGTTTCAATACACCTACGGGACATTATGAATATTTGGTGATGCCTTTTGGACTTTGTAATGCACCTGCTGTTTTCCAAGCCCTCATTAATGATGTGTTAAGAGATTTCCTGAATGTTTTCTGTTTTGTGTATCTCGATGATATCCTCATCTTTTCTCCAGATGAGAATATTCATGTTAACCATGTTCACCTTGTTCTTCAGAGACTCCTGGCTAACCATTTGTTTGTGAAAGCCGAAAAATGCGAGTTTCATGTGAAATCTGTGGCATTTTTGGGTTTTATGATTTCCCCTAACAAGGTGGAGATGGACCCAGCTAAGGTCAGTGATGTGGAGAACTGGCCCACGCCAGACTCTAGAAAGAAGGTTCAGCAGTTCTTGGGGTTTGCTAACTTTTACAGACGGTTCATACGCAATTTCAGTACGATTGCCTCTCCTCTCCATGCTCTTACCTCTCCCCAGGTTCAGTTTGTGTGGAATCCACAGGCAGAGAAATCTTTCCTGGAACTGAAGAGGAAGTTCACCACAGCTCCCATCCTGACTGTACCTGATCGCCACCGACAGTTTGTGGTGGAAGTGGACGCCTCCAACGACGGCGTTGGAGCTATACTGTCCCAGAGGTCAGCAGGGGACAACAAGCTTCATCCGTGTGCGTACCTCTCCCGTAAGCTATCGTGTGCTGAGAGGAATTACGACGTGGGAAATCGGGAACTGTTGGCCGTGAAGATTGCTTTGGAGGAGTGGCGGCACTGGCTGGAGGGAGCGGAGCAGGATTTCCTGGTCTGGACGGATCATAAAAACCTGCAATATATCAGGAAGGTTAAGCGTCTGAACTCTAGGCAGGCCAGATGGTCATTGTTCTTTAATAGATTCAGGTTCACTCTGTCATATCGACCTGGTTCGCAGAATGGAAAGCCTGATGCACTCTCCAGAATGTATGATCCTGAGCCAGTCCCCAAGAGTCCAGATCCCATACTACGGCCAGACCGAGTGATAGGGAGTGTGACCTGGCCCATTGAAGCCAAGGTCAAACAGGCTAACGTTGGGAATCCTGTCCCAAGAGGGTGTCCTCAGAATCGCTTGTTTGTGCCAGAGCAACTTCGAGGGCAAGTTGTTCATTGGGCCCATACGTCGGTACTTACCTGTCATCCTGGAAACAAAAGGACCCTTTTCATGGTGAGACACAGATTCTGGTGGCCGGGGATGTGGAAGGATGTTGCGGAATATGTAGCAGCGTGTCCTGTGTGCGCCAGGAACAAAACTTCTCGGCAAGCTGCGGCAGGTCTTCTCCAACCTCTGCCCATTCCCAACAGACCATGGTCGCACATCGCATTGGATTTCGTGACAGGATTACCAACATCGGCAGGTAATACCACCATACTCACTGTGGTTGATCGTTTTTCCAAAATGGCACACTTTGTCGCCATGCCCAAGTTACCTAACGCCAAGGAAACAGCAGAGGCCATGTTGTCCCATGTGTTCAGGATCCATGGTTTTCCTAGTGATGTCGTTTCAGACCGAGGCCCACAGTTCGTATCACGCTTTTGGAAGGAGTTTTGTCGCCTAATCCAAGCCACTGTTAGTCTGACCTCCGGATACCACCCACAGTCAAATGGACAAGCAGAGAGGATGAATCAGGATTTGGAGACCTGTTTGAGATGCCTAGCGTCCGAGAAACCCACCACCTGGAGTAAGAGTCTGATTTGGGTGGAGTATGCACACAACACCTTACCCACATCAGCCACTGGTATCTCCCCGTTTCAATGTGTCCATGGGTACCAACCTCCTTTGTTTCCGGAGCTCGAGAAGGAGGTCACGGTACCATCAGCCCATGCTCTGGTTCGACGCTGCCGTCGGGTCTGGGCGGGAGTTCGCCATATGCTGCAGAGGAGTGCCGTTCGCATGAAGGCATTGGCCGACCGGAAACGACGTCCAGCCCCCAAGTACCAGGCCGGACAACGAGTGTGGCTATCCACCAAGGATCTTCCTCTCCATGTCGCCTCCAGGAAGCTGGCTCCCCGGTTCGTTGGTCCTTTTCCCATAGCCAAAGTGATTAACCCTGTTGCTGTCCGTTTATGTCTTCCAAAATCCATCAAGGTCCACCCCACGTTCCATGTCAGCAAGCTAAAACCAGCCAAAGAAAGCAGACTGGTTCCTGCCTCCACGTCCCCTCCACCTCCCCGGGTTGTCGACGGGGGTCAAGTGTACACAGTGGACAAAATACTGTCGGAAAGGAAGAGGGGCAGAGGTAGACAATTCCTGGTCGACTGGGTGGGGTATGGATTAGAGGAGAGGTGTTGGATCCCAGGCAGCTTTATTTTGGACAAAACCCTTATATCGGACTTCGATAGAGGTCAGTCTCAGCTTTCAGGGACGTCTGGAGCCGTCCGTAAGAGGGGGGGTACTGTAAGGTTTCAGCGTTAAGAGTCTGTGAGCTTATTGTTTTTGTGTTTGTTATTGACTCTACTCTCTCTTTCCAGGTGTCTACACTTCATGTCGTTGTGTGTCACCTGCCAGCTTGTGTGTCTCGTGTGCTCATCATCACCAGCCCCGCCCCTGATTGTTTTCACCTGTGCCCCATTAACTGTTGTGTGTATTTATAGCCCTGCTCTCCTTTTGTCTATTGTCGGTTCGTCTTGTCTCCACATCAAGCCATGTCTGTCAACCTGTTCAGTGGTCCTAGTAGAATCTAGCGATCTTTGTTTTGAGTAATCTTTTATTAATAAAAGATACTTTTTTTATTCTATGGAATCGTGCATCTGAGTTCTTGTGAGTCCCTCGTGTCAGGCATATCCGTCATTTAATGGTAAGCTATTAAAATTGTGATTCCATAGATGTGTCTCCCATCACCCAAATTCCCTGACTATTCTCTCAACTCAGTATTTACATTCTTATATTTAAAGAAAATCAGTAATATCTTTAAAAACGTGCATTGCGGCTAAAACATCCAATCAGCGAGCTGAGGATCTTTCCTACGTCTGTTTCCGGTATTGTTCCTGTAATGAGAGTTCACATTTGTGCTACATTGAAGGGTGGAATTGACTACACATCTTCAGAAACATAATTTGCTTCAGATATAACTCATAGCAAATAAAGTATAAAAAGATAAAACACTGGCATGTAATTTACGTTAGAATAAATAGAATGGTTTTGAATAATAGATGAGAGTAAAATCTACGTCACTTTACAGCCCCGCCCACTTTTGGGGAAACCAACGCTGTCATTTGAACGGCGATCAAGCCTGAAGCCACAGAGATCTTCTGTTGTCCTTTCTTCAGAGGAAGTACAGAAACACGTAACTCTGGATTTGTTTCAATGTTTCAGGTGCAATAAACGACACAGCAGCTTTTTGGCATGTTAAAACTATTATTTTCTACCTCGCTCATGAGAGTTAACAGCTGGTGAAATTACAGCCTCGCCGACTGATTTCAAATGTGTGCTCTAAAAGGATATTTATAAATAACTATTATCATTATTATAAGCAAGACAATAAATGGCAAAGATATGTAGAAATAAACGTATTTAAGATACGTTCATAAGAAACGTAACGTCGGAGAAAATATGTTTCTAGAAGATATGTAGAAAATAAACGTATTTGAGATACGTTCATAACGAACGTAATGTGGGAGAAAATATGTTTCTAGCTAAACGTAATTGAGAATGCAGTTTAGTTCTGTGGGAACGTAATTTTTAGGAGACAGGGTTGGCTGCAGCTAGACTATCTTCGCGGAAAAGCAGAGCCTTATTATACATCCAAAAGCAGAGTCGACAGGCAGGAAGACTCGAGGATTCATTATAATATATAAAAAGAACACCATGCGTGTCATGATGGCACATAACAGCTCGCGGCCTCAGATTACTCCGGGTCCCAGACCCCCCCATACCCAAAAAAAATATTTTTATTTTTTTATTGCAGATCTACATGAATCACACAAACGACCTATTTTGGATTCAAAACGGCGAATTTCGCCGAAAGGTGATAAGTTTGCATCCCTGCTTGTTATCCTTTCATCACAGAGCTGGGAAAATGGTGTATTGATTAGATTCTGATCCGTGCAAGTCCAATTTTAACTGACTTTAGTTCTAATGTTAATGTTAATTTGATTTCAACCCATAAGTAATTATTTAAATTAACTCAACATTTCACATGATGGATTAGTGTTCCACATTTTTCCCACTGATTTGTTTTATGATTAGGCCAATCGTAAAGAGAGACATTGATGGCCCTGTGTCCTTTTTGTTAGTACATGGTTCCATTTTGTCTATGGCCTTGGACGGCTTCACTAAGAGTCACCCAGTTCTGCCCTGCTACAGTCCGGCTGAGTGCAGTCACAGAGATGCTATGGCTGCTCTACATGACATTAATGGTCTGGTCCGAGAATGTACACCATTTCCTGCTCCCAGAGAGAATGACGCTCCTCAAACTGAACATTACAGCCGTTGATTGATACTGTCTCACGTGGGTCTGCTCCCCCCCCATCGAGCCATGAACTGAAAGCTTGACATCTGCTTTGAACACTTGGAAGCCTCATTGTCACACCAGCACCAACCCTTGGGTCAGTCAGATGAGACTAACGGCTTCACTTAGGGCATTTGGTTCAGATACATGACTCTCGTTACCGCAGAGTGGCTTGTTTGTTTTTTTAAGGCTATTCATACTGCTATGCAGAGGATGCCTGTAAATTGGCAAGCTGTTAAAAACCCCTACTATGTTTAGTATAGGCCTAATGTCAGGGGCCTCTTATTGTCTAATTTTGCATGTATTCACATTATATGGACCATGTTTCCACCTGGTAAAACTAGAGGCTGCACGAAACTCAGGCTACAATACAACCATTCTGTTCTGCTCTAACGATTCAATTTATAGATTCTACATCAAACCAGTTTGTTTTTATTGTTTCCAATGAAAACGTCACCTTAAGTGGAGGAATGCAAACCTGTTTTCAAATGTAAAGTTTTGAATTCGTTTGACATTTCTCAGTAATGACACCCTCAGACGCCCACTATCATTCATGCTATGCCTTCAGTGGTAACTCAGATGTTAAGGGGGTTGAAGCTTTTCCTCCCGAATGTTAGCTGCGCACAGGTGATACTGAGTCTTCTTGAGGAATGGATGATGATCTATGCCATGCTTACATGGACTTGTATGTTTTATTTCATATCTAACAGAAGTGACAGAAGAAAGAGATAGGAAAGTGAGAAAAGAAGGACAAGGGAAAGTGAGAAAAGAAAGACATGGAGAAGTGAGGAAAGAGGGAGATGAGGAAAGAGGGAGATGAGGATGAGAGAGGGATGAGGATGAGAGAGGGATGAGGAAGAGAGAATAGAGAGAGATGTGGAAGAGAGAATAGAGAGAAGAGGGAAGAGAGGGATAGGAAAGAGAGAAGAGATATTTGTGAGTTGCATACTGATATTGAGTCTTCTCGATTAATAGCTTATAGACAATACCATGTTTAAATAGACTCCTACTTGTTGTTACACATGTGACATATGTAAGAAAAGGGAGGGGAGAGTCAATTATATTGAGTAATTTATTTCATATTGGACATTTATTTCAAATGTATTTCTGATAAACTAATCTTTTATCAAATGGTAAATGGTGAATTCATATAACATTTAGAATCATTGAGAAGGGGTTAAATCCACAGGAACTAGCTCACATTTAACTTAAAATAACATTTCTCTGCTTTGGACTGATGAGTATATGATTCTTGCATGTTAAAGGAGAAACATATCTGCCATGAGTGAAAATTCCTGAATTGAACTACAAACCATTGATGAAATGACTTCTGTTTTTAAATTCCTTGTTAAATGAGGGAGTAATTATCACATGCTCGGGCACCAAGGTTCCACACACTGTAAAAGGTGTTAGCATAGTTCTTCAAGTAGACCAGAATTGAAAATAAATTAGTGTAATGTGTTAGTGATATTCCACTGGTTTTCACACCATTTCAGGGACTTTATCACAGCATTAGAACAGACCACCCAAAGCTACTGAAGTAGGAACTTTTAAGTGATGAAATTCTACAACTTTCATCACTTAAAAGTTCCTACTGTTGTAACTGACCAAAATCTTCTCCCAGAAATGACTGTCTAAAATGCCGTACCCCAGAGTAGATGTTTGGTGGTATCATGAAACTAAAACCTTGTACTCAGTCTTGCCATAGGATTGGGCTGGGACCTGTGCACTGGCACAGCCAGTGATGTTTTAAATCAACATGACGAAACACCCCAAAGCCAGTAGGGCTAAGAGACCAGTCCCAGGGGGAGTTTAGGCTCCAGGGTACAAGGATAGCATAGGGGCGCCCAGGGGAGGCCTAGATGTTGCATTAATTCCATGTCCTAAAATACCGATTGATCACGACGGCCTCTTCCAGAGAACATATTACTTTCATACCTTAAATGGTATGAAAGGAGGGAGGGTACATTTCTCATGGGGGAACAGTTTCCAATGCTAGTAGAACAGGACGATCAACCCCCATATACAGATGAGGAGGAAAATGATGAGTTAGTTTGAATGATGTTAAATGATATCGATGTTCAGAGATGAGATTGTTCAATGAATGTCCAGCCAATGTGATTCTTTAAATGATATCATGTGAAGAAGTGAGCAAACTAAAATGCTAAAATGGAGTGAATCCATTTCAATTTATAATATACTATTCCAAGATAGTATATTTTTATTCACCAATTTACTTTACACTATCCAGGATATTTTATTTTATTCTTTATTATTTTATACTGTTCTAATATGATGGATCCCATGTTTTATAAATCATTGCTATTCTAAAATGGTTAGTTTCTTTTCACTTTGTAAAAACAAGTGCCTTAACACTGAGCGTGGTATGAGAACGGTTTCTGTGAAAGGAGGGAGGAAGAAATGTTCTGATACCAAGCCATTGCTGCTATTTTGAAGAACCATATTGAATGTTAACACTAGAAGTTATGCACAAGGGAAAACTTTTATGTTTGAACACAGTCAAAGTATTTTTTGTATTTTTGTAAAGTTGAGGCTATTGAACCATTCCATTTTGATTGTATGTTTTTGATATGAGTTATGTACTATGCAAAGTTCAGATGAAGAACTCATTGATTTCAGTATTATTTACACACCTTTTAGGTGTGTAAGGAGGGATTGTTAGAAAATAAAATCAATATTTGATGATATGAAATAGATTAAATACCAGTACTTTTATAACTGTTTAATTGTGAAAATACTTCCGGTTAGCTTACGCCTGTGGTTAAAGTTTATTTTGAAAAGCTATTCCGGAAAAGATCTCCGAAATACCAACAGTAGCTTGACTTCAGGTTTTAGGGAAAAGTAACGATTACAGCCGTTAAAATGTGTTAAATATAAAGTTATGAAAGAGATAAGGAGGAGAAAAGGCATGTGGAAGTAAGCAATGAATGTAAAATGTCGAAATCCTCTGTTTAACGCAATATCGGACACAGAAGAACAAGGGGGGAAGTCCCCTACGTCACCACAGCCCCCAGAGAGGAGGAGCCAAATGAGATATATATAGTCAGGTGACGAGGGCTTGTAGGACCTCGTCTGCTCGGCTGACACTAGGAGAGGGAGCTTTTCTTGCTCTCTCTCTGAACCATCTTCTGCTTACCGCGCCATTTTAATTAAAGTACCCATTTGAACCTTCTCAGAGGCTCCATTGGTCTCCTACTTTTAAAGCTTCTCTCCTGGACGCGAGAATAACGAACAAAGCTATCAGTTAACACCTGGAGTCTGTGCCACAGAGATGAGGCAACCAGAAGAAGAACAATAACCAGCAGACTTTAACTTTTTAATCATTTCTACTGGATCTTAGATCTGCGCATGCGCAATACGGGTCGGGGATTGACCAACCGGCTCCCACTGCTCTGCTGTCTGTTAACATTGTTAAGAGTGGTGGGGGCGGGGAGGGGAGGGAGCGGATTGACAGCTTGAGCAGCTGTCAACTCAACATTGTAAATAACCAACCAAAAACGATTGCCGGTTCATCTTGTTTTTGGCGTGAGAATAATTTGGGCAGCGTGAGAGCGTGAGATTGAGAGCGAAAGGGTGTGTCACACGCCAGATGCGTGAGAGTTGGCAACCCTGACTTTATGTTTTTTAACGCACATTCAAAAACGGGAACATTTTCCGGAGTTTCAACCGGGTACCGGCCACCGAAAACGGGGACTCTGCCCGGAAAACAGGGACGTTTTGGTCACCCATCCGACTGTGTTTACAGCTAAGCACACACGCTAACATTAAGACTACAAGCTCACTTGGGGTTGAGGCTTTTTTACACGTTGCTTGACTGCCTGCCCACATATCTGATCTAAACATAGTAACGTATATTGGGGGAAATAATTAAGTTATTTAATAATTGTGACATTTATCGTACTTTTTGATGGATGAATGATGCTCAAGGTGAGCCCCCTCGTGGCGCCGAGCCCGTCCGACAATCCAAATTCGGAATATATTTATTTTGAAGTTAATGTCATCATGTTCAGAAAATAACAATAATGGCTTGTGGTTTATTTTGTTAACATTTGAAAAACTACCATAGATTGTGAATTAGCATACAATATTTGGTAAATATATGGTAAGTACTCAGACCGTTTACTCAGCATGAGTAGCAGATACACCATTGTTGAAGTAGTGCAAAAGTAAAAAAGGTTTAAAGCATTAAAATATATGAAACATGCTCTTCATGGAGAATGGGCCATTTAATAATAATGCATTTTATATTTTTTAGGTTGTAATTATTAATTCATTAAGTGGCAGGTGGTAAAAGGTGGAGCTCATTTTAAAGTATTTACTGCAATTGTTTTCCCTACAGGGATCAATAACGTTATATCTATCTATATAGTCAACACATTCCCTGGTTCTGGCTGCAAAGGCATTTTAGAAATTGAGAATATATTTTTTCTCCCTCTGAGTTCAGCTGCAAATTCACTTAGGTCCACTAGATGCTGCTCCAAGAGGAGATACTACACCCTACTATTGTACCAACAGCCGGGTCTAGTTCTAGTAGAAGAAGTTGCACTTCACAAAAAGGAAGTCAATAAAATATAAAATTAGGCATCTTTGTAAGTTAAAATAAATGTACAGTGTGTGCATATATCAGGGAAATCCTGAGCAGCCAACCGAACACAGAGTTCCAGCTCTATAATCGTCTGTGGATCCCTCAGTCAGAGGTCCAGATCATGACGTTCGGATTTGCCAGGGATGGCTTTAGAGTGTGCCAATAAATAATGAAACTCAGGAGCATGAGGACTAATCCAATCAATTTTGTTAGAGGCTGGCGTCAGGCCGGGATGTCTCAGGGTTCAGCTGTGACACATGATTCACCTCCAGGTCAAACTGAGTCCTTCACAAAGAACTGCAGTCAGATACAAGTCAACTGCTGACCCTGCACGTTGTTCTCATCAACTGACGGGGTCGTTCACAAAATGTCTAAAAGACTGAGATGAGTTTGTTTCAACTTAAAGCTCCTCTTTTTTAATTTAACATGGGGACTTTGGTGTTTTTGTGACTCCTGCTGGTCGTATCGAACAAATACAGCAGCAGGCTTTAGAGGTTCTCCATTAGGTATTCAAACTTTAATGTAGTATATGTAAACATATGGTTGAGGTATATAGTACTGAGCAGAGAAAGAACTCACTCTCCATCTGTGTGTTATATAATCCAAGTTTCTCTATGCTGTGTTACATAGCAAACATCCATGAGGTTCACACTGTTGGCCATCTCCATGCTGAGAGCTGTGGAGGCAATCCCGGGCCAGGGTTTCAAATATAGATATTCTCCCAATGTTGTTCATTGCTCATCAAAATGCTATGTTGTTTTCGGTTTTTACCGGAACATGAAATAAAGACAGTGAAAGAACCAAAGACATCAGATATTTTACTTGACTAAAAGTAGTAATATCCCAGTTTAAAAATACTATGTTCCAAGTAAAGTTCCTGCATTCAAACTTCAACAAAGTGAAAGTAAAGAAGTCTTAGCATCAAAATGTCAGCATACTGATCATGCAGTACGGCTGATTTAAAAAATACATATTGTATTCTATTATCATATTACAATTAGTGATACAATAATGTGTTCATCACTTTATTGTTGCACATGGTAAATGTTGGGCTTATTCAGTTTCCCTCGCTCCTGAGACCTGCACTACGAATCCAGTTCAACATACCCTGGATATGTTTGAGTTAGCTGGTTTTCCTAATCCAAAAACAAACGCGCTCTCGCTAAGCGGTCCTACGATGCTGGTTATCAACTCGGTAACTACTCAACCCAGGGTTTCTCCGCATTCACATGTAAGGGGCGGGGCTAGCAACATGACCAATCACATACATGGAGAAGCGTACTGACAGCACAGCCCCATAGAGCAGAGGTTCTCAATTGTTTTTCAGCCAAGGACCCCTTACAAGATAGAGAATACACCAAGGACCCCCTCATTCTGATTTGTGATTTTGGGCTATATAAATAAAAATTGACTTGATTTGACATGTATGTCCCTTGGAATAATCTGACGTAGCCTATTTTTTACACCTCTATAGTCTTAGTTATGTGAAAGAACAACACAAGAGAAATTTATTAGAAAAATATGTGCACCATCTCAACACAGAATACCCATAAAACAATCAATCAATTAGCTGCAAGTAACACTGTACCTAAACAAAATATCAAAGGGAAATCAAGAGAAAAGTGATCATTTGAAGTGCATTTCAGAACACACACACACACACACACACACACACACACATAAAGATAACACATCAAGTATTTCACTCTTAGTTAAGTGATTTATAAAAGTCTAATCACAAAATAAATGCAGGCTATAAACAATTGAACACATGCCTGCATTGCAACATATATCAAGTAAATTGCAAAACAACTGCAACTGCATTGCTACAATGCCAAACCACTACTTGTAATAGCAGCCAGCTCTGGATACTATTGGAGTGATGCAAGGCAATCCATGAAGCTGATTGCTTCTCTCTGCAAGTGAAGACACGCAAGGTGTGGCCCTTAGTGTGGGTGGGACCTTGGACATGCTGCGTGATGTTAAAGCACTCCAATAGTGACAGAAACTCAGCGGCAAAGGTGCTGGATGTTAAAATCACCTAGCAGTAGTGTGGATGGGGACATGGAGCAGATTGAGGTGAGAAGCTCAGACAACTCAGACATGAATGAGGTGGAAGGTTTGGGGGGGGCAGTAAATGAGGACGACCTGCTGCTTTGAGGGGGCAGCCACTGAGAAGACAATGCACTCAAGTGAGATTTTATTCGTCACAAGCAGCTGTTTGACAGGGATATCTGCTCTGTGGATGACTGCCAGCCCACCACCACGACCAATGGAGCGGGGCTGTTGGAGATAAGCATAACCTGGGGGGGGGGGGGGGGTGGCTAGGTTGAGTGTGAGGAAGTCCTGTTGGTTTTGCCATGTCTCAGTGAGGCAGAGAAAATCCAATTTACTATCAATGATGATTTCATTAATAAGTGATGCTTTGTTGTTAAGGGAGCGGGTATTTAACAACATGAATGTGTGGGAGTTGTTATATGTTGCAATGGCTGGTAAAACAGTGATGCCATCAACACAGGCCAAGGGCTTCAGGTTAACACTGCACACGTGTGGTTTGTTGTGATGACGTAAGTGGGCGGTGACAGGACCACACAGTTGGGATAGTGTCAGCTGAGCCGGTGTAAACAAACCCACGTTTGGAACCTCTATGGACATACCTGGGTCTGCCAACTCGTAACAGCCCGAGGTATTCAATGACTGACAGACATAGAGTGGGTGTAGTGAAGTGGTTGATCCTAAAAAGTTGCGAGGCGGAGTAACGAAGCATCACGATGGTATGATGCTAACGTTAGCACAGCATTAGCTGTGGTCGCGGATCGGCCGGGAGAATGCGCTATCAGCCAAGAGTACAGATGAACCAGTTGGTGGAATGAGCTCCCCATTGACATCAGGACGGCAGAGAGCCTGCACATCTTCCGGCGCAGACTGAAAACTCATCTCTTTCGACTTCACTTCGAGCGATAGAATTACTAACAAAGCACTTATATACTAATATAGGACTGGCTTATCTATAGCCAGCTGAGTAGCACTTGAAATGTTTGGCTCTATGATACCTGATGTACTTATATGATTCTGTTTTCTTCAGGGCTGTGTCTTCCTGGTCGTATGTACTTATTGTAAGTCGCTTTGGACAAAAGCGTCAGCTAAATGCAATGTAATGTAATGCAATGTAAGGGGGAACCCATGGTTCGGATGCCACGGATGAGACCCACGGGTCTGGAAGCTCGGCGTCGTACATCATTACGGTGTCATCAACGGTGGTGTACCCCACCAGTCTCTGTGGAGCCTGGAGGGCGGTTTTGGTAATCTTTTGCAAGACTAGTTTAACTACAGTAACTAGGCACACTATCAGGATTAGCACAGCTAAGATAAACATTGAAATGGTAACAGCAATTTTAACAAACCCTGCTCCCCATGACCCAAATGTTCCAGTTAAATCCCCAAATGCAAACCCATGAGTTTCGTGCAATTCTTTTATTCCCCTAGCAGTATCATGAGCCATATCCATGACCTCAGGTGTAGCATCAGAGATGAAAGAACAACACTCAGATCCAATCACCTTGCATGTGCCCCCCTGTGCTGCTAGCAGAAGATCCAATGCCATGCGATTCTGTAATGCCACTGTTCTAACTTCCTGCAGTTCTTTGTGTTCAGTTAACATGGCTGTGTTGGATACATTGAGGTGGTTTTCCACTACCTTGGAGAGAGCTATAATTTCCTGCTGGGAAACATAAATACCGTACCAGGGCAGAAAAGCGCTAGCCACCTGCTGACCTGTTGTGATGGTCCTACGATTTCTGTGTAGGGAAGGGAGGAATGCTGCAATCTCATCAGTCTCTACTTTACGGATCAAAGGGATCAGACAGGCTAGTTAACAGGTGCCACGAAAAATGTCATAAGGCACGCAACCATAGGCTTTGTCCCCACAAACCATGTAAACTCTCTCTGGGAGGGGAGTTCCGGTTAATTTGACCTTTACTACGGTGTTACAGTCGCTGTGGCCCACATCGTCAGAGGGTAGAAACCCTCCCCGTTCTGGAAACAGATGGACACATTCTTCCACTCATGCACCACAACTGGGGGAATATAAACTGAACAGTCACGTGTAGGGGACTTACCTAGGGGTAACGGCAGCGAACAGTCATGTATTTTAACTTTAACTGAGTCCACTGTTCGGCAGCCAAACCAGGGTACGACTGTTACCAAGGCTTCAACCAACAAAGATGGTGTGTGTGGTTGAGGTGAACATGTTGGACTTGTAGAATTAGCTGAGCAATTAGTCTGGACTAGAGCTAATTGGAATCTGTATTCAAAAGCTAGGTTAATGTATTTCTTGACCTATATAAGTCTTAGCATCATTAATCGTTTGAAACCATCTGGGAGGTAATCTTTATTTACTGTGTCAACAATGAGTGAGATTAAGCCCTCGTACCTTAAATGTTGCTCAGAGCCTATGGGGTAGGAAGGGGTGTAACAATCATCTGCCTCATCGCTAATTCGGGATGCTATATCATTCCAGCTAACTAAACCGTAGTCAGCTTTTGTGAAAGGAATTGGGCTGCACATGGGAGAGTGCATGGACTAACATTAAACTCATTGCAGAATTGGTTTTAGTTTGTTTAGGTGGAGTGGCATTCTTGGAAGAATCTACATAACTTCCTGGTGACTTAATTGCTGTTGAACCTGGTTCAATATACGAGCATCTAGTGACCCCTGTACTGGGACCTTTGTAATTGGGTGTCCATGTGGTACACATAGGATCATTATTTAACTGTTCTTTAGTGAAACACCACATTTCTGAGGGTACATTTGCAATGGAGTTGAGTGTTATTCTTACCATCCGCTGTGAGACATGGAACCGCTGGTACCCCGTCTCTGGATAGACGTTCCACGCCCACAAGCCTTTGTTTAGAAACATAGGAAATACAACAACACAGTCATGTGAGTTACATTTTGTAATCGGACATTCAAAGGAAATGTTCTGTGATCCTGTCTTGAATGAAAATAGCAGGAAAAGGGAGTGGCCTTATCTCGGGCCCACTTTCCTCCTTCTTCTCTCTCTTTTTCTCTCTCTCTTTCTCTCTCGCACCTTACTGAATGTTTGTGTGGTGTTTGGATACAACCTGATTTTGTCGCTAGGCAATGATGTGCACGTGGAGTATGAGGACCGCCCTCACACGCCAACACCCTGACCCTCCCCACTGACCGGTGGAGGAGACAGACGGCATCGTGAAGCGTGGATCCACTCTGTATAACCTTGGACTTTTAGGGCTGTTCTGGTCACTACTGGTCAACACCTGGAAAGGACCTTTCCACCTGGGAGACAAAACATCTTTTTCAAGAGACTTGATTAGCACATTATCACCAATCTGAAAAGGGTGGGTGGGCTCCCCTCCAGGCTGAGGGAGCCTGTCAGCCACCTGCCTGTGAAACTTTCTCAACATGTCGGTTAGATATTTCACATAGTTAGTCATGTAATCATCTGTCTACAAAAGAGCAAGTTTATGGGGTGTTACTGGGGGGCTGGACCCTGTGGACATTACCCTTCCCATTAATACTTCGTGGGGACTAAGCCCTGTCGTAGCATTTGGTGTGCTTCTGATGGAGCACAGGACTAGTGGTAGCGCATCTACCCATTTCAATCCTGTGGTCAACATTGTCTTGCTGAGTTTCTCCTTTATGGTCAAGTTCATTCTCTCAACCTGGCCTGAGCTCTGTGGGTGATAGGGAACGTGCAACTGCCATTTGAACCCTAACACTGTAGCTAGACTCTGGGTTATCTTAGAAACTAATGCTGGACCTCTGTCACTGTTAATTCCTGTGGGCACACCAAATCAAGGAATAACATCTTTGAGAAGACACTTTACAACTGTTCTAGCATCTTCTTTTCTGGTTGGGTAGGCCTCTACCCATTTGGAGAACTGGCACACTATTACCAAGAGATACTTGCAACCTTGGCATGGTGGCATGTATGAGAAGTCGATTTGCATATTTACAAAGAGCCCCGACGGGGGTACCAAGTGTTCGTGTTGGACTGGGCCGCTTTTCTTTCTCGTCTGCTGGCATGTCATGCATCTATCTACTAGGGCCTGTGTCGCTAGTGTGATGCTTGGGGCAAACCATTGTGATTGTATAATCCCATTCATCCCTCCTTTTCCTACATGTGTAGAGCCATGTGCAACATGTGCCAAAACATGGAGGAACGAACGGGGGCAGACCATTCGGCCATCTGGGTGGAGCCACAAGCGGGACTCTGCGTCAAGTGTACAACTTCTGTGCAGCCATAAGTCTTTCTCCCTAGCATCAGCGTGGGCTTGCATGTCCGCAACATCATTAAAGGAAGGCAAAGAAATGTGTTCTGCGGGTTGTGTGGAGGGACATTGGAGCACCATGGAGGAGGAGGAAATGGCCGCTTGTTTAGCCGCGGTGTCGGCTAACGCATTCCCGCGCGAAATAGGATCATCAGAATTTGTGTGAGCAGCACATTTAACTACTGCTAGCTGTGCAGGGAGCAGGATAGCGTCTAACAGTTGAGCCACTAACGCATGATGTTGAATAGGCTTTCCAGCTGATGTTAAGAAACCGCGCATTTTCCACAAGACTCCAAAATCGTGGCATACACCGAAAGCATACCTGGAGTCTGTGAAAATAGTCGCAACTTTATCTTTAGCCAAAATGCAACTCTGCCGCCTGAGCCGACATGCCATTGGGCAACGCTCGGCTTTCTAAGACTTCCCAGTCGTTCACAACAGTATAGCCAGATAAGTGTAATGTGTCAGACGGTCTGCAGGCAGACCTGTCTGTGTACAGAATCATATCTGAATTTGGGATTGGAGTTTGCAACATATCAGTTCTGGGGGAAGAAGACAGATCAATGGTCGTGATGCAGTCATGTGTTAGATCAAAGTCTGGTATTGGGACCAGTGTGGCTGGGTTCAGAGGAGGGGAGCGCCTGAGAGTGATGTGTGGGCTTGAAAGAATAACCGCCTCATAACCAGAGCGCCTAGCTGCTGTCATATGGTGAGTAGCAGAGGTGTTCAGAATGTGCAAAACTGCATGTGGGACATGAACTACACAGTCACTGGCCAGTACAATGGTGCTTCTTTCTGCGCTGCACTATGTGTGTCTCGCTCTAGCGCTGCATGTGCCGACTGTCTTGTGATCCTTTTTTCCTTGAGTGCCTCTAACAGAGCAGGGGGGCTTCGTGCTGGAGATGGCTCTCCTGAATAATCAGAATTCCCACCTTCGCTAGTCTCACCGTCGCTCTTGTGATAGGACATGTCCTGTAAAACTGCGTTCTTCTCTGCGTGTGCGTCTAGTATTTCTTGTTCCCTTCTCTGTACTTCTACCTGTCTGTCGTTTATGATAGCTGCAGCTGTCATTAGCAAGTCGTTATCTGAGTTTCTGGCAATAGGATTTGGTTCATTTGTGTTTGTGGTGGGGATCACTTTGGGGCAGAGAGTTACAGTGTGCTCTTTGACCATGCTCTGTTTCAGTGGGACCCCTGCGTCTGCCAAGATGCTAATCACTTGGGACGGGAGGGGAGCTTTGCCCTGGCACTTAAGCCAGTCAAACATTACAGCTTTAGCTATGGCTGCTAGATCTTTGCCATGCCTCTCTTTTATTTTGGACATGTTCTCTGCTCTGACGTCAAAAGTGGCTTCTAAGCTAAGCAAGTGACAACCCGCAACACATTTGGAAACATTATCAATCAGCGTTCTGAGCTCACTGGAGCCCCACTCGCAGTCACCTCCACTCTTTTTGTCATGAAATCCTTTTCTGTCTCCCACAGACATCCACCCTCTCACACATTCTTTCATGTACACTGTGTTCCAAGAGGGATTCGGTTCATCATCCACAATTTGAAATGCTTGCCAGAGCACACTCATGTCAAAAGTGCCTGTGTATGGCCATTCAAACGGGGTTTTCCCTCTCTGATTGTTCCGCTGTGAAAATTCGCACATCAGCGCTGTAAAAGGCATCACATGATTCCAGCCTACAGCTCTGCCGACTATCCCGGACGGCATAATTGGGGAAAACGTGTGTGTTCTGGTTGTCTGTTGTGAATTATGGAGGGTGCACTGGTCTAGCTTGGGTCTGTCCTTTATTGTGTGTGTGTGTTTTAGCTTTAACAACTGGCTCGGGTGTGGACACATGATTACCCATTTTTATGGTTAGTGCAAGAAAATCAACACTGCAATTTGGACAAACAAACATGAACTCGCAATAAATACCAACGTGACAGCAAAGTTCATTCAGCTCAATTTAGTCCGAATTAAGAGGTTTCAGAGGGGGTAGGGAATTATAGAAATGGAGCACCTTGACTCGCGCATCCACTCTTGTACAAGTGCTAAGATCGTGCCTGAAGACCGTCCAAAAGCGATAACTAGCTTATCCTCTTGCGACACCACTACTCTATTCTAGTGGCGCTATGAACCCCCGACCAGGAGAACATAGACTTTTTCCGCTACCCTTTCTCTCCAACAACAGCACAGTTAACTGTAGTCCTACACGACCAGCCTATACACCCGCCATCGAGTTCATCACAACGATGAAACACAGGTTTGTTCTACACTTGCTTGCCACTGCCCACCCGTGATCAATTAGCCTATCATTTTATGTATGCACCCCGGACCGCCACCATCTGCTCCAGCAACGTAGGGAACGCTTCCAAGCAACAGAATGTTCTTCCAGCAGAGTAGAGAACTGTGGCGCATCGGGTGATGCACGCACCTCGCGCTGCCCCGGCCTTACCAGCAATGTAGAAGACGGTCACAAACAACGAGTGCTTTTAGACCATCTCGTTTTTAATAGAGACGGCGGTGTTGTGAGTTAAAGATATAGACAAAAGGCTGTGACTTTCATCCTCTCAGCTGCACGGCCACCCAGACACGGGGGAATATTTACACACACACCCGCGGCTGCTTCTGCAGCCCTGCTGACAGAGGCAATGGGGGGAAATATCTCGGGCTGCTTATTTTTAAATGCTGTGTTGGCCGCTGAAACCCCCAGAATTCGGCGATTCGTTCAATACAAATCTTTACATTGCTTTCAAACAGAAAGCACTTTACTGATGCCTTTCTTTAAGGTCACTCTGAACATGAGCTGTGCGTGCTTGTATGGTACTTCCGTCCCAAGCAGCATACACAGAGGAAATCAGCCAGGATAAAAAATCCCAAGACACTGATTCCCTGGGTTTTTTTATCCCCAAATGTTCATTAACCAAAAACGAAATACAGCCGCTCAGCTTCACAGATAATTTTAGGATATCGTCAATCACAGATTCTGGTAAGGCAATGTCCAAATGTGGATTTGAAATTACACTTACCAGTTCTGAAGATGTGTTGGTATTAGGGCTGTACCCGAATATTCGACTATTCGAATATTCGTTCGTTGGCCAACTATTCGGGTTTCAATTTCATTATTCGGATATTCGTTTTTTTATTTTTTTTCCAAAACATTTTTTTTCCCCCTAAATGTATGCTATCAATAAAGGCGAATTTCCATATTCTTATACTATATTTATACTTTTGAATTGCACTGTTAAAATGCGGAAATATATACAATCTCAGCCTGTGCTCCTGACATCGCGTTCACTCACAGTCACGAACGCAAACGGCACGCTTCTCCTTGCTTCACCTCGCTTCACACACCTGAACACAAAATGCCGAAGACTCCAGCTGTGTGGGACCATTTTAAATTGGACGACGGTAAGAAGAAGGCAGTGTGCCAAATATGCGACAAGAAACTGGCCGGTGGCACAACAACTCTGAAAAGTCACCGGATGCTGTAAGTAGTAGCCTAGCTTAGCTTAGCTGTTGTCAAGTTGCCATGATGAAGCTGCGTTATCCGCCGTTTAAACAGTAACGTTACACATGATAAAATCGTGCTCTTACTATCCTTGGAAAATAGTTGCAAGCAAGCAACCGAATTGTTTTTTTATATTAGTTTTTCAATTTTATCCGAATAGTGAAAATAATAGGAGCGATGTGGGAACATCTGGGGCTAAGGCAATTATTGGCATACAGTTCGTTCATTTATTTTTCGTTCTTCATTTATTTAAATACCGTTTACTGTTTACGCCTATATCCCCGGCGCTGCACTGCGGCTGGGTTAAATGCAGAGGACACATTTAGTTTTAATGTATGCGAGTACTGAGACAATAAATAAATATAAATCGTAATAGTATGCTCTTTCTGCGCTTCTGCTTAACAGCGTGTTGTCAGGTGTCTCGGAGCGTGTTATGAAAAAAAATCTCCGCACCGAATATTCGAATATTCGCTGCTGATTACTACCGAATATCCGGAGCCCGAGAAATGGTATTCGGGACAGCCCTAGTTGGTATCCTGCCGACAAAGCCAATTTGTGGAGGAAACTTCTGTGTAGCAATGCAGTGGGAGTCACTGACTCATGAAGGAGACACGAGACAGCAGGAGTTCTGATGTCAAACACTGATATTTAATACAAGCATCGGCCGGAGAAATTCACATCACAAGTCACACAGTCAAAGGTTCTGACTGCACGGGTGGTTTGCCATGTCAAATCTGATCAGCCTCGCATCATGGTAGACCTTTTAACTAGTTTACAGAGAGTCAAATCCACATATTGGGGATGGGCATAAACCATGGCGTAAACAGATACAGGAGATGTCTCTCCCATCTCTGGAGCTTAGAAACTAGCGTTCTCACACTCGCAAAACCTCCCTATGCCCTGTAGGTCAAGCTGTAAAACCTAGTATCAACATACGACTGCATCAACACATTCCTCACGGGAGATTAGAAGCAGGGATGGTCGTACATGTCAACACACAAAATAAAGTTAATTGTCTAAGGAGTAAATACAAAATTAATCCCCAACACACAGTTTATCAATCCTAGGTTTTAGTTTTGTCATTGTCCACTTGCAAACGTCCTCTGCGCTTTGTTTTCAATACCTTCAATGTAGAAAAGCCAGACTCGCTGAGGTATGTGGTGGCAAATGGAAGAAGGGATTTGAGAGCCCTCTCAGCCAGTGCCTTTTGTGAAACAGTATGCAAGTTTCCGGAGCCATGAGGCATTTGAAAAACGGCCAGCCAGTTGATGATTTTCAGAAGAGAGGAATTCACTGATCTCCCTTCGCAGTTCAAAAACACGATTCAGCACCGCCCTACGGGAAACCCAGCGCACGTTGGAGTGGAGCAGTAACCCCTCAAACTTTGCACCCATCTTGTTACCTCGCGATGGAGCATGCAGTGCGTTGCCACTACATTTAGGGACCTCCGCCTGATCAAAGCTGTCACTCCACTTTTTTTGCCTGTCGTATCCCCACTGCCCCATCTGAACGAGACCAGTCAAGTCCATTTGAGATGATGTACTCATCTAAAACTTGGAAAATGTGTCTTCTCTACCTTCCAGTGCTTTGCAAAATAATATTTCTTCAACAAAGTTGTCTTCTGAAATAAATCTGATGTATGCAAGCAATTCTGCGACATTTGCTACATCCGTGCTCTCATCCAGCTGCAGAGCGAAATATTCACTAGCTCTCACTTGCTCCAAAGGCTGAGCAGATACTCAGTTTCACTCTCAGTAGCGGCAGCTCGATGTAACAACATTCATAATTAAGTCAAGGTAACACCCCGGTTACACTTTTAATTTGCCCTGTCCGATGGGCGCTGTAAGGGATATGTGTGTGTGTGTGAGAGAGAGAGAGAGAGAGAGAGAGAGAGAGAGAGAGAGAGAAGAGAGAGAGAGAGAGAGAGAGAGAGCGAAGGATAGAGAGCGCATAGCTAGCTCTATATAATCTCGCAGCTCTCTCGCTCTCTCGCGCTCTCTCTCGCTCTATCTGCTCTCTCTCTCTCTCTCTCTCTCATCTCTCTCCATCTCTCCATCCACTCTCTATCTCTAGAGAGCTACTCGCCACACCACCTCGCGATTGTTTTTGGATTGAGGCTGATAATTACAGCTCATGTGTAGGAATCTGAGTGTTTAGAATAGATAGTTCACTTTAGTCCAAGTTATCTCAGTGGGTTTCAAACAGTTTGGTCCAAATGTATGTAAACAAATATTTCCAAGGCACACCTTAACAAGCTAAACTAGTTATAAATATATTTATTCTTCACTGTCGGGTCACTCATTACTGGATCAGTCAGCTGCATGAGACATAGAGTGGCGAAGTCCCTCCCCTTCCAGTGGACCTCCATGGGACCTTATTTCGAAAAAATTATGTATTGAAGTCAATGAAGAGAGAAAGATTATCTTTCGATCCCGTTTGAATTGTGCCACGAATTACACATATGATGTTTGTCAATTTAAAAGATAATTTTGCAAGTCAAAAAAAAAAAAATGTCGTAAAACTGTGAACTAACACATTTGCTTGTGTGAAACGCTGAATGAACTACATATCTGGTCTTGTCAACAAAACGATTGACTACCCTCACTATCACCACAATGAAACACGTCCAGAAGAATGTCATGCAAAGCTGCCTGCCTGCCTTCCTTTGATTCTCTCTGAACTGCCTGGTCTTTTTAATGTTTAATGTCAACCATTTGTGCAGATAGCATGAAGTAGAAAAGATCGTCGATCGCCGATGCTAGCGTTAGCATTTCTCCCCCGGGCTTAAATGGTGTATTATAGAATGATCACACCGGTGACAGTACTCTTCAAAGGGCTCACGAAATATGACTACTACCCTTACTGTTTAACATTTTGGGTTACTTAATGTTACTTCATATTAAGGATAATAAAAATGACAAGGCTGTAATGCTAACTAACGTGCTAGCTACTAGCTAGGTAGCTAATTTGATCCTGGTCCTTTCATCAGACGAGAAGCGAAAGAACGAGCAAGACCCATTGCTGGTATGATAACAACCTGGCACTTCTTCTTTCGTGTAACGTCAGAGGGTCCAACTCGGTGTCGTGTAGCCATGCCCGCATCTCTGGTCCTAAGTCGAAGAGGCTGGCTTCCGAGGGTGGGTCTATATAAAGGGCAGGTGGTTATTATATGTTCGGCAGTCTGTTCAGGGTCACCGCACTCGCATGCAGAACTGTCTGCCAGGCCCCACTTCTTCATTGATGTTTTGAAGTGACCGACCCCAGTTCGTAGGCGGTTTAGTGTGGTCCATTGCCGGCATGGTAGGTCGTCTCCTCCTATGGCGCCATCTCCTGGGTCCCAGATGTAGCGATGGATGCGGGAGGGGCACGGCTAGCTCCCACTCTTGCTTCCAAGCAGCCGCCAACCATGCATCTCTGGAGAGGTCCTCGCTCAGAGGTGGAATTGAGAATCTCTTGTGCTGCCTTGTTGAAGGGGAGGCGGGACTTGAGCCTACTTAGGGGCGCTGCTCTCGTTGTCGTGTTATGCAGGATGTGCCAGTCATGCTTTTTGGGCTTTCCTGGCCAGGGCGAGGGTGGCAGCCTCTCGTCAGAGGCCGGCCGGAGCTATTCCCCCGAGGACTGGCAAGGACACAGGGGTAGGCTTCAAGCATCCAGTTTTATAACTGGACCTGAGGGCGTTGTTGATGACCACGTCAACCTTACTTGCGTGAGGGCTTCTGCTCCAGGCTGGGGCGCAGTATTCTGACCTGGCACTAAGCACACAGGCATCTTGTTAAAGTTATCTTAGCCAGCGCCATATAGATAGATTCTATCTATATGGTGCTGATCTTAGCTATCTCTTAGTGGAGGAAAACAATTGTGACATCACTTACGCGACTCTGGGATTTATAGTCTTTCTAGTTGCATATTTTAATAGTCTTATATTTCAACAGTTTTACGACAAACTGACCTTTTTTGACATGGAATGATTTTTTAAGATTGACAAACATCATATGTGTAATTCATGGCACAATTC